>VDFB02051862.1:0-12689 GCA_007258455.2 Sequoia sempervirens | reverse complement strand
AATAATGCGGGAGCAACTTATCGCTGACATTCAATGATTGTCATCTTACATGACCTTATTCACATCATAATGGAAGATTATGTTGATGATCTGTTGGGGAAGTCCAAGACAAGAGAAGAATACCCTATGATCTTGAAAAAAATCTTCGATCGGTTAGAGCATTACAAGTTGCGTTTGAATCCAAAGAAATGTGTATTTTGGGTTACATCAGGAAAGCTATTGAGCTTCATTGTTTCCATAAGGGGTATAGAGGTAGATCTAGCTAAAGTCAAATCAATCATGGAAATTCCCCCACCGCATAACCTTAAATAGTTAAGGAGCCTTCAAGGGAAATTATAGTCCATTAGACGATTCATAGCTCAATTAGGTAACAAGTTCCAATCATTCACCCATCTCTAGTGAAAGGATACCACCTTCAAGTGGGATCCAGAATGTCAGCAAGGTTTTGACAGAATCAAGGATTAATTGACTCATCCACCCATATTGATGCCTTCTATTCTGGGTAAACCACTTTTGTTGTACATCTCAGCTACTTCAATTGTACTGGGGGCATTATTAGCTCAACATGATGATTCTTCTAAAGAATGTGCAATCTACTACATCAGTCGAACATTAGTAGGCTTTGAAATCAAATATTCACCAATGGAAAAAGCTTGTCTAGCTGTAGTCTTCAGTTCACAAAAGCTTCACCATTATATGCCAGTCATTGTGTGAAGCTAATATCAAAAGTTGATCCACTCAAGTACTTGTTATCCAAAACTTCTTTGATCGGTCGCATGGCTAAGCGAGTCATGTTACTAAGCAAGTTCAACATAGAGTATGTGGACCCTAAGGAAATTAAGGGACAAGTAATAGCAGATCAGTTGGCAGATGCTCCTTTGTTAGCTGCCTATCCCTTGGTAACAGAATTTCCTAATGAAGAAGTCCTCACAGTCACAAAAGTAGCTACATGGATGCTCTATTTTGATGGGTCATACACACATAATAGAGCTGGTGCAAGTATCTTATTTGTCACCCCACAAGGTGACTACATCCCCAAGTCATTCAGGCTAGGGTTTCCATGCACAAACAACATAGCATAATATGAAGCTCTTATCACTGGTCTTAGGATCGCTATTCAATGGAACATCACTCATTTACGAGTCTTTGGCAATTCCTAGTTGATTATCAAATAGGTCAATGATGAGTTTCAGACAAAGGATGATAAGATAAGTTGTTACCTTACAAACACATGGTTGATGAATTTAAGAGATACTTTACCTTCATCCAATTCAAACAGATCCCAAAAGTCTAGAATAAGGTAGCTAATGCAATGGCTACAATTGGTTCCCTGATTGACATGCCAAAAGATCAAATGGACTGTGAGTTCCTCATTGAACAACTCTTAATCCCTGCATACGATGTCCCTGAGAGTGATATGGTCTGTGACATAGTAGGTCCTAAGTCATCATGGTATCACAACATTTACATCTACCTCCACGATAACATCTTACCCCCTAACCTTACACGCAATCAATGTAAATCCTTCATCCAATGCACCTCCCGCTATACCATCATGGGAGATACACTTTATCATCGTGGGTATGATGGAACTCTTCTTAGGTGTTTGAACAAACCAAAAGCTCGCATTGTGTTAACTAAGGTACATAGTGGTGTTTGTGGGGCCCATTCTAATGGCATGGCCTTAGTCAAAAGGATTCTCAGAGTTGGATATTATTGGCCTACACTAAAGCATGACTCTTGTGAGTTCGTGAAGAAATACTTACCCTGTCAAAAACATGCAGATTTGATGCATGCTCCTACTTAAGATTTCCAACCTCTCATAGCACCATGGCCCTTTTCTCAATGGGTTTTTGAATTGATCAGAAAGATCTACCCTCCATCCTCTGACGACCACACTTTCATAATCAGCGCCATTGAATACTTCACCAAGTGGGTGGAAGCAATTCCACTCTCTCAAATAACGAGTATTTAGATATCCAAATTCATCATTTTCCATATTCTCTACAGAAATGGAATCCCATCCACCATCATCACAGATAATGGAAATCCATTTTAAAACCAGGCTATGAAACACCTATGTGACACCTTTCATATCCAACATCATTGGTCCACGCCCTATTACCCTCAAGGTAATGGCCAAGCGGAGGCTACCAACAAAACATTGATCAAGATACTTAAAAAGGTGGTCAATAACACTAGTCGAGATTGGCACTTCCATCTCCATCCCTCCCTTTGGGCTTATCGCACTTCCATCTGCACTCCCACTGGCACCACTCCATATTCTCTCATTTATGGTGTTGATGCCATCTTTCCAATCAAAGTTGATATCCAATCACTTAGAATATCTCTAAAGAATCTCATAAGTGATGAAGACACTTGGGTTGCATGACTCAGTCAATTGGATCTCTTAGATGAAAATTGTATCTGGGCCTACAATCATCTTCAAGTGTATCAACATTGTCTTAGTAGGAGCTACAACAAGAAATTTCATCCTCGCCAATTCAATGTTGGTGATCTAGTCCTTAAGGAGAATCAATGTACTCAGTAGGATCAAGATAAGAAAGGAAAGTTTAAGGCTAAATGGTTGGGTCCTTACATTATCACAATGAAATATGGATCTGGGGCATATAGGATTACTACACCTAAAGGAGAGCCCCTAGATGATCCTATCAACATCATGCACCTAAAAAAAATTTACACCTAAGTCAGCTGGGTTATCCTATCCTAAAAAATACCAAAAAAAAATCAAAAAAATCAAAAAAGTCAAAAAATCCAAAAATAGTAAAGAGAACTAATCTGTCCTATCATGAAAACCACCCTTGGTGGTGCCTTGGACAAGTACGTTTGGTGAAAACCTAGTAACGGGCACCATTCGTAAAGGCGATTATTCATTATCTACCTTGCATCCTAGTTGCTTTATGCTTCCATCCACCTTATCCTCACATCCAATCCTAGCATCCTATTCAATCCAATCCTTTCATCTACATCCGCTTATCCGCTGCTTGGTATGTTTTGGTTGAGCATTGGACAATCTTCATCGGCTATCCATAATCTTGAGCTTGTATCCCAATCTGAGCTTGCGTCGTCTATCTATGTCATCAATCTGTCTCTCACCTTCATCTAGGGTCCTTCATCATGTCGGTCCTCATTAGGTCTCATCTTGTCATGTCATTAATAATGAATCTGACTACATACACCTTCATTTGGTTGCGGTCTTCCCTTCCCCGACGGGTATCCTCATTATTTTTTAGTATTTGGAATAGTATAGTCTACAAGCTGATGTGGATCTTCCCCTTGGGGATTTCGTCTGTCTTGTCGTGTCAGTCATTCATCCTTGTCTATTTGGTTTTGTCTTTTGTCGTTGGTCATTTTCGAACTATGTTTCCCCTACACTTTTAGGTAGGCAAGGTCAATCATTTGATCCACCCTGGAGCTCTTGCCCGTCTGGTCTTTTCCATCCATCATTGTCTCCATTGTCCTCTTTCTGCTTTTATTGAACTATGAGGGCTCTACACTTTCATGTAGGCAAGGCTAATCTTTGATCAGCCCCCGAGCCCCTAGGTCTTTAGGGTGTGTCCATCTTGTGTCTTGTGTCGTGTCATCAAGTATGTCCCTATCTAGCTGATTCTTAACAAATGAGATCCACTAGTATCATGAGGTTCAATCAGTCTCGAGTGTCCTAATTCATGTCGATCACTTAGTTTAGTCTCCATCTTTGATCTTAATAGGATGCATCCTTCCTACATTAGACCACATCAATCCCATCCACCTTTTGATCTTGTGGCAAAGGACATTTGAAATTGATTGCTTCCTCGTGATGCTTTTGACATTTTGTTTATAATTTGAGCTTCCTATCATACCTTGTCAGGGTCACCATGATCCATCATATTATGGAGCCGAGCGGATCAGAAATATAGTATATTCGATTTTGTTTATGCTTTTCATATATCCCATCGAATTAAGATCCTTGCGGTTCTACACTTAGATATTTTGTGTTAAAGTTATCCAATGTTTAGCCTAATCAAAGTCATGACTTTGGGTATTAGATAGCTCTTGTCTTTAGGTTTATTTCATGTATAGACACTAATTTTCCTTGTTCTCATACTGAATATTCCACTTCAACGTCTTTCGATTGCATTAACCCGTCAATACAGGTCCACATCCCTGCCCTACCGCGATCAGTGATGGCTACGTCCATCTCCAACCCGGTCCACGATGTTTATGGAGCTTTGATAAATGCCACTCATCATCTCTACGTCTATTCATAGGGAACCCATGCCAGCGCCCGAGGCCGCGCCATCACGTCCACGCGGTTCTTCAGTCCGCCCGCCTGCCACAACCCAACCGTATAATGTTTGTAGGGAATTTAATTAATCCCATCATTCCTGTAGGCTACATTCATTTTATAACGTTGACAGTACCGAAGTCATCTCTACTGTCACATCCCTGGTCTATGATGTGAAAAATGAGAAAAGCAACTGAGATTGATACATAACTACAAGAAAAAGCATGTTTGTCATAGAAACAAGTGAATCCAATCGTTCATTAACCTTGATCGAGGTCATATTAAAATATAATTTGATCTCAAATGGCGCAAATGTCATCTCATCTTGCATGGTAGGTTCATTGCATTGCATTTCATCCCATTTGTATTTACCATATCATGGTCATTTTAAGTTGTTTAGATTAATCTTAATTTCTTATTCTAAGCATCTTATATTCATTTTATTATCAATTCATTGCATTAACATCTTTCATATTAGTCCATTTCATTACATACATTGCATAACTAGTATTGCATTAACATTTTTCATATTAGTTTGTCATGTTGCATTCTCATACCACACATCAAATCATAATAAAGGAAAATTGATTATATAGTGTACAACATAGATGTCCATCTACTATGAGCAGATTGACATTTTTGGATCACATTTGCTAATTATTTCATGTATACATCCCCACATGAATCACAAATCATTAGGCTCGTGTCCATAGCATATAACATCATAAATCATTTATCACATCCTGCATCACAAAGTGTTAGACATAATGCATTTCATCCATGTCATACACATAGGCATAAATGTAAATCATCATCATAATCCATAATAGAACATATACATACACATGTACATAAATAAAACATCCATCACATAAGCACAACATAGCGTCGATAAGGGCTATCACATATAATATAAATATCAAAATATCATGTCCATCACATAGTCCATAATAAAGTCCATCATATAATCAAAATACATGTCCACCATATACATCGATAATCATCAAATAAAATACAAGTACAGGGCTCTAAATCACATGTGGAGACTACATCAATGACCAAAATGATCTATATCTAATATGCATTGTGGGATCTGTGGTCTTTGCCATTGTTTAATGTCCATCCACCCTGCACCTGTCAAAAACCTATATCATGTCCTCTCATTTGTCCTCTCTATCCTGTGTTGGCCTCATCTGACCTTTGTGGGGAATCTGGCACCGGTCCTTTGCACAGGTGAGTCTCTCGATAGTTATTGTACCCTTGTGTATGTGTCCCTAATGACCGTGATGGTGCTAGAATTTGTGGTATCGCTCGGACATAGGGAGGTACATGACGTGTGGGATCTGGAACCTCTATGAAATAAGCCCCCATATAATAGTTGGACTCTCTCATGTACTCATCCCTCTTCATTGCCTGTATCCTAGATGCATCTCGCTCCACCCTATACCTATCTCGTAACCCAGTTAGGTATCTCCTCTCTTGCTCCAATGCATCATGTGCCATCCTTAGGTGGTCTATATGTGCCTACATCTATGACATTTGATCTATCGTTGCATCCCTCTCGCCTTGCAGGACCTGCACTTGTGCCTCTGTCACATCCCTCTCATCCTGCAAGGCGTGTACCTATGCCTATGTCGCATTCCTCTCATACTACAAGGTCTACATTTGTGCCATCATTTCCTTTGCCCTCTCTAGTGTTGACCTTGCATCCCCGGCTGTCTACTCTACAACCTCTGCTTTTTCTCGGAGCTCATCTCAGTCCCTCCTCAACTCAATCCTCTCTCTTTGTAGCTCTACTAGTTGTCTTCAGGCATCATCCCTCTCTGCTAGTGCCTCCAGTAACTACCATCCTGCATCATCTACTAGGGATATATAATCCATCTCCCCATCTATTTGTAACCTATCCACCCTGGCCTACAACTTGTCCCTAACTGCCTTTGACTCCTTGAGTCTATGGTCTGTGATCTCCAATCTCGCTAGAGCTCCTATTAGTAGTATAGTTGGATCCGCTGGTGGTGGTGGTACATAAGGTACTATAGCCAATGGATGTATCTCTGGGGAATCCTCCTCCATCGCCTCCCCCTTTCCTCTCACTCGATGGTCTCTCTCCTCCTTTGCCTCAACCTCTCTATCTTTTCCCCTCCACTGTCGGCCTCCTCTCCTCCTGACCCTCCTTTGTCTGGATAATCTTTCCTCATCCTCTGAGCCATACCCTAGTGCCCCTACAATCGAGTGCACTGTCATAATCCTCCCTGGCCTATGTCGTTCCCACCATGCAGAGTACCGCACCCTCATCCCTTCGTCTTCTATCCCTCCTCTCCCAGGGTATGGCACCAGTTGTAACTCCTCCCACATTTGTCTCACAAACTCTCTAGTGATCTAATCACCCCATAACCGCTCTCAGGTAATCCGCTAAAACCTTTGTGGTCCTAGCGGGATGTCCTACTGTACCCCGAACTGCCTCATCACCTTGTCCGGCCTATGGAGCTCAATAATGTGTCGGTCTCATCCAATCAAGTAGCATACTATGAAGAAGTAGCCCCTATGCCTCCTCTCATCTTGTCTCCAACCTGAAAACTGTCAATGCTAGTATGGTCTCCATACAATCTGATCTCCATGTAGATCATCCAACCTCCTCCTCCATCCCTCTAAGTCACTAACATCTACGTAATGAAACCACTAGCCGTACTTTGTCTCATACCAATATGCTACTAGTAGTGTATCATTTTTCCCTCCTGTTGTTAGAATCCCCGACCTTGACACACTAATGTGCTCCCAGGCCCATATTTGGAGCAGTGTCACATGTGTAACACTAAGGGCCCTCCTAGAGCAGACCACATGTAGATCCCGATATAGGTGAGCCAGTACGCATGCACCCCATGTGAACTCTCCCTCCCTCCTCTCCAAAATGTGTCACATGACCTCAATGACCTTGAGGTTGCAAACCGCCCACTCCTGTCTAGTATTAAGATCCCACTAATCAGTCTGCAGAGGTAGAGTGGCAGTGTTGTTACCCCCAATCCCAAACATCCATCCAAATCTAACTCTGCCCCCTAGATAGGGAGATTTGCCTGTCCAAAGATTGTCTGCAAGCTCCTGTCTCACTCTCACCCCTAGCTTTGTGTCCAGCTCACCAGGCATCCTCTGATTGGTAGTCGTAGTATCCTCCATACATCCTCGAGGGTCATCATCATCTCCCATGTCGAGAGATGGAAGGTCGATGTCTCTAAGCTCCATCGCTCTATTAATGTCTTTAGCAGTGCTTGATGTGCTCTGATGTTGGGATATCCCAACATGTGAAGAAACCCTGCATATGCCAGTGTCGTGTGGTCATGGGAATTCATCGCCCCAATGGTCACCTCTAACACTGTTGAGTGTCTCTCTCACGTCCGCAGTATCTTGAAGCTCTGCATACACATAGAACATATGTCATTCTTTCATCAATTGCATTTCCCTTTCTTCCATTCTTCCCCTACCTTGGGTTTTCGGTGAATTCACCCCTGTGCTGGGAAAATTCGCCCCTTTTTCTAGCCCTTTTGCAAATTCGCCCCTTTTTTGAGGCAAATCCACCTTTTCTTCTTATGTCTGGATAATTCGCCTCTTTCATAGGAATTTTTGCCTTTTTTTCATCTCGGTGCAAATTCACCTTTTTGAAAAGGAAAGTTCACCCTTGTCATCCTCAACAAATTCTCCTTTTTGAAAGGCAAATTTTTCTTTTCCTTCAGTCCATCAAATTCACCTTTTACCTAGGCGAATTCACCTTTTCTCTCTGCTTGACATTTTTTCCTTTTTTCTCAGTGTCCCTCAACGAACTCACCATTTTCCAGGGCACACCCGCCTTTTCTCTCTCTCTCCCTAGCGAATTTTCCTCTACTCCATGTGAACTTGCCTCTTTCTTGAATCTTCCCCCTATTGGGAAAATTTGCCCCTTCAAGAGGCGAATCGCCTCTCTTTGTCATCTGCCCCCTGTTAGGTGAACTTGCCCCTTCAAGAGGCGAATTCGCCTCTCTTTGTCATCTGCCCCCTGTCGGGAAAATTCACCCCTTCAAGAGGAAAATTCAACTCTCTTTGTCATTCGCCCCATGTCGGGCGAATTCACCTCTCTTTTTCATCTGCCCCCTGTCGGTCGAATTCGCCCCTTCAAGGGGCAAATTCATCTCCCTTTGTAACCCGCCCCCCTGTTGGGTGAATTTCCCTTTCAAGAGGAAAATTTGCCTCTTTATTCTCTTGAGCCCCTGACGGGAAAATTCGCCTCTCTAGCGGTTCCCTCAAATGGGTGATTTGTTGACTTATCTTTTGTGCTATTTGTCCTTGATGTCAAAACTGATTGGTTCTCGGTTTGGCATTGGCATACTTGGTTCTTGGTTTGGCATTGGCATATTTGGTCCTTGGTTTGGCATTGGCATATTCATTGTGGTTTGGCATTGGCATATTCATTGGTGTATTTGGCTATTGTGGTTTGGAATGATGACTTTCAGTTCTTACTTGATTCTATTCAGACATATACAAGACTCTTTCAAGCTATATTTCATGTTGTACCTGGTATTGATACACAGTCAAATTTGTATTCATGAGTTGGCTATTGTATATAGCTTCATAATTTTTTCATTACATGGAGTTCATTTTTTTGACTCAAATAATACATATATTTATTGCCTTTGTTTACAAAAGGCAATAAGCAATGGTATTGCTTGGACTTACCATATCACTTCATACAAAGTGTATTTCGACATACACTTGGGCCTTCACATTTTACATGGGTTCAATATTTGAGTTTCATTCATATGTCATATTTGCATATATCTTGGCACATGGTTTATAAGTGATATAAGTTTTTGGTAAATGTGTTGGTCGGCATTAAGGCATTTGTTTTTTATTTTAAAGTGCACTCACTTTGCACTCAAGCCAACTATAGTGTTTATTATTGGGCTAAGTGTTAAAGTAATATTGTTTTGGGCCTCTTATATTTGACATGGGATTGACTTTATTTGAAGTCACATGGCAGTGACCAAGGAATATTCAATCTCTTGAGTGATATTGGGTATCGACAGCATAATAGTTTTATCATTTGATTAGTATTGTGTCGGTCTCTTCTGAATTCCAAATGATGTTTAATATTATTTGATGTGGACTTCAAAGATTATACTTTTTTGAATAAAGTATTTAAGACTTAGCGATCAAATGGAAAAATAAAGAAAGAAGCACGAGATGAGAATATAGGGTTTCAAACCCTAGCTACACCGCCATGAAGAGATTACAATTTAGCTTGAGAGTATTCTAGATGGTATTTTGGCTTGGCTTTCAGATATGTTAGATTATGAAGAGTGGTGAGTTGGTTGGTGGACTCTCCACGAGCTGGAAGCAGAGGTAATAGAGGATTTTATGGGATTTTTATTTCAAACCGCCATGAGGTAACTTCTGCAAGTTTCTTCTTCGAAAGTGAATAAGGTAAAAGAAGATCATTTACATTCTGTATTGCAATAAATAAAAATGAAAGATATTTTACTCTCATGGTCTCTGTTTTTCTCGAAAAGAAAAGAGATTATTACAGTTGATTTTATTCAGAAAAAGAAAAAATATTTTTGATTTCAACTATATTTATTAGTTTGATTTAGAAACCCTAACTTGAGGGTTTGGTTCTTGAATCGAGGTCTCACATTTTGGTACAAGGGTTTTAGTTTTTGTGTTGTATAAAAAGAATGGCAATAAGCCATTATTTGGTTGACAGATTCTAAAAAGAATATTTGTAGAAAAAGAGAAATAGTGATGAGAAGTTATAAGAAAAAAATAGAGTATTGTTGAAAAGGGTATGAGGGTTTATTATAGTGATATATTTTGTATTTGAAAAAGGTGAAAAGAGGGTTATGTTGTTTATCTTTTTGGTTGTATTACAGAGATTACATAAAGATTTTCAGTGAGGGTATTTATATTGTCATATGCAAATACATTCTGTAGTGGGCATTATTGAAAATATCATTGTGTATTCTATTGTGATTTTGTGATTGCAGACATTAATGCAATTATAAGGTCCTAAAAGTTTGCATTATCATGAGATTTTGTTTCAAAAGAAGTTGGTGCTTCTAACTTGAAGTGGGTGCTTCAGTTTGTTATTGGAGTTGGTGCTCCACATTGTTATTGGAGTTGGTGCTCCACATTGTTACTGAGTTGGTGCTCTGAAAAACATTGTAATAAGTTTGGAATTAAGCCTGTAAGGCATTTTGGAGTGGTTTTTCTACCCCAAGAGGGTTTTCCACTTGTCAAAAATTTGTGTTTCTCTTTTGTGTGATTTGTGCCTATCTTGCTTATTCTTTCAGTCATTTTTGAAATTTGTCCATGCAATGCTCTAATACCTTTCCATAGTTCCAAGTTATCTTTAAGATCAAAGTGCAATCGTTCATGTTCAATGTGTGAATGTTAAATTTTTCCTTAAGTAAGTTTTGTGTCTTGTGTAAAAGAAAGCATCAAAAATTGTTCATTCAGCATTATATGAACAATGTACATCATGCTTTGATATGAGTTGTTAAGCATTCATGTTATATTTTATTAAGTCATTAAAACAATCATTCAAAATTTAGTGTTTACATTGCATATATAAGGTCACATTTTTGTTCAAGATCAAAGGCTTTAAATTTGCATTTCAAGTCATAAAATTTTTTAAATATATTACTCTGAATCACGCCCCCCTCTCAGAGTAATTCCACTTCCAACATGATTATGCCATATGGACGGGCGAATTCGCCCATTCGCCTCATCCCAATTTCCTACCCTCCCAAAAACCCTCATTTAAAATGCATAAAATTTTAAAATCTAAATCAAAATTCACAGAGAAGGGTTTTTTCTCTAACCTGGCGGGGTATCACGCGCTCATAGTAGAACAAGCACACCTCCTCGCCTTGGTGGATGATCTCGGCATCTACAAATCCCTCATCATCACTCTTGTCAGCCATCCTTGTCACTCTTCCTCTCTCTCTTACTGAGTCAACTGCCAAGTATGAAAATGGTGAATAGTAATTTCTAAAATTACTACATATAACTTTTCCCTCTCTTTTTAACTTTTTAATTTTTGGGTAATTTTTACTTTTATTTAACCTTTTTTAATTCATTTAATCCCTTCATAGGCCATTTGCAACCTCTTCATTTTCGCTCAAAGCCAGCCTCATGTTTTTCACGCTTCATCACATGGTGTTCCTAGCTCATATCGAGAAGTTGCCGTCCCCTTTTTCTTCCCCATCCACCCTCTCGAGGGGGCATACCCT
Organism: Sequoia sempervirens; assembly: GCA_007258455.2. Taxonomy (NCBI): domain Eukaryota; kingdom Viridiplantae; phylum Streptophyta; class Pinopsida; order Cupressales; family Cupressaceae; genus Sequoia; species Sequoia sempervirens. The sequence continues at coordinate 1,145 of VDFB02051862.1, read as the reverse complement.
GTCATTTTCCTTCGTTCCTCCGTCCCATCCACTTCCTTGTGAGGTCGGGGCATCTCCCTTTCTTTTTCCATGATTTTACAACCTACATGGCTTCACCCGCGTTGGGGCATCACTTTCCAGTCCTTTTTTCTATCGAGTTAGCTACATTTTATTTTTCTTTGAAACATTGTTATTCTAACATTATTTCAAAGGGGGGAAAAATGTAGACATTCGAATTTGACCACCCCCATATGGTCAAATTCATCCCCTTTATTCGTCTAATCCCACATCCCTTCATTGACGTTAATTAAATAATTTCTTTAATTAATATTTCCTCTTTTTCTAATGTTCCTAAGGTATATAATTAAATAATTAAATACTTTATCGTTTATCCCCTTTCTTCTCTAAATTAAATAAATACTTTAATTTATTTAATTTAGTCATTTGGCTTTATGAATTTAAATCAATTTTAAATTCACCTTTTTTCTCTCTCCTTGTCCCATCCTCTATAATCCCCCTCTAATCTGGATTAATTTAATCAACCCATGGTTAGGATGTGCACACCCTTAATTAAGATTAGTGTCACATCCTCCATAACTCTCCACTTTCCTTAATCTTTTATTAATCATATTAATTCCCTATTTGCACAACTTTAATTACATGATTAGGTCAACCTAATCCTTATGTCATTTATGGCATACCCCCAAGTCAACCTTCATTAATTGCTTTCTCCTTTTGGAGAAGGCAACCCATTCCCCCATGCAAATTTAAAATTCACATTTATTCCCCTCATGACTTTTAAGGAATTTTTAATTCCTCTCTTCTTCCCCATGAAGATATTTGAGGAATTTTTAATTCCTCATGTGTTACATCACCCATATGGGGACAAGGACCTCCTTTATGAGGAGATCTTGTCCCAATCCCAAGGTAGCATAAGGTACCTCCACCTCACCTCCCTTTTAACACCTCACTCACCACATGGCAAGATGTGAGGGCTTGTGAGTCCTTAACTCACCCTAGCCCTTGATATTTTCCATGGTGGCATCATCTCAACCCTTCATTTCTTAGAGGAATTTCCCCTAAAATTAGAGGATTTTTCCCTCATTTGCATTCATTCAATCAAGCACACAATCTAGCATTCAAGCCTTCAAGCACTCACATAAGCA
>VDFB02051861.1:7700-26415 GCA_007258455.2 Sequoia sempervirens | reverse complement strand
CTCATTCAGACATTCTTCACTGCGAAGATTCCCCGGACTTGATTAACTACTAGTTCAGAATCTCCGAACACAATCAATTGCTTAATACCCATTCGTTCCGCTAAACTTAGGCCTTGGACTAACCCTTCATATTCAGCCTCGTTGTTTGAACAGGCGAATTGGAAATGGAAAGATCTCAACAACTTTTCATTCTGCGGGGATATTAGACATACCCCTGCTCCAGCTCCAACTTTGCTCCTTGCTCCGTCAAAATACAACGTCCACAGCTCATCTGCTTGGTTATCATCGGATTCTTTGACGACCTTCGGAAGAATTTGGTCTTCATCATAAATCACATATGTGCCCAATCCGATAGCATGATAATTCCCAAAAGGATCATTGTTTATGTGTTCGCTCAACAGAGCATCTTCCTTATCATTTTGGTTTCCGCTCACCTCCTCCTCCTCTAGCAGTTCGACATTGTACATGTCCAGTTTGGTGATGGAGGTATGTGCGGCCTCAAAATTGATTAGGGCCTCATCCGCCACGTGTTCAGAATGTAGAGCCTCCGATTCTATCTTCATTTTCGCACCATGCTTGGTCCTAAGTATTAGATGTGACCAATCTAAGGACAAATATCCGCCCACCTTTGAAGTCAATTCTCGAGATAGACAGAGACCGAACATAGGAGGAACATCTATGATTACAGTATCTTGCGGGACCATGATACTTGGGCAAGCAAATAGAGTTAACGGAAGCGCTTTGATGACACCCACAGTATCAACTTTATTTCCATCTAGCTGCATCACCCCCTTCTTCATAGGTTCGTAGCTGAGCCCCAAGGCTTCGGCTATCAGTTTTGGCATAACCATTGTACTAGCGCCAGAATCAATCATAGCATTGTGTAATAGCTTCTTCCCTACAATGAGAGTTAAGAAGAAGGGTTGAGGTTTTGGCCTACCTCTGCCTTCCGCATGGGATCCCTTCATCTTCTTTGCAAGAATTTTAGCTGGCGGCATTTGGTAAACCCCCTCTGTACTGGCAGATGACTCCATTGGTGCTGAGTTGATCTCTTGTTGAAGCGCCTTTTGTAACATAGTTTTCTGTTCTAGGATAGCTAGCGTGTCCCATAATGACACATTAGCGGATGATTTCTTCAATTGCTCCACCACATTAAAAGGTGACGAGCTCGAAGATTTCTACTCCTTTGCTTTTGTTATAATAATCTCATTCTGTGGTTGAGAAGGCGAAGAGATGGTCGAAGCACCAGAAATTTGATCGGACACGCCTTTGCATTGTGGGTTGTCCGAAAGTGAAACAATAGGCTCACCGGTGAATCTCCTCTTTGAGCGTGTGTTATAGTCAGACTGTACCTGTGGCGTTTCAGTTGTGGACGTGTCATTGGAAAACACCATTTCCTCATCTTCCATCCATGAGAAGAGTGCATGATCAGGCACAATATCGGACTCTTGCTCTAAGGACATTCCTTGCATTTGCGCGGTAAGGACCGCATTCTCCATTGCCGAGGCATATATGTATTCTCCATTTTCTGTAGCAGTGCCTTGATTACGTTGTTCTGCCACCCTCTGTTGTAAGTTGCCACGCGGACAATTTTGGGGCATATGTGCATCATTGCAGGGGAAACACCATGGATTGATGTCATTAATAAGATTGTTTTATCCCACGGTTAATTCTCTACTTGAGCTTGGCGATGCACCTGTCAACGGCGTAGGCACCGGGACCATTTGGTTGGTAGTCGGCACTGATGGATTAGTGCGAGGCGCACTCTGATATTGATTTTGCTGATAAGCAGACCGCCCTCCTTGATAGTTTTGATATGCGAGCCGTGGAGGCGTTGCTTAGTTCCGCTTGAGAGTTGTTATATCATTCGCCATAGTTCGCAACATCTCCTTGAGGTTGCCCATTTCATCCTTGGGAGAACCCAATGTGGAAACCAAGTTTTCGGGAGTGGCTACATATGAGTACATCGATTGGGGAGTTGTTGGTGCACTGGTCGACGCAACCTCTTGTGCTGCATTTGATATTTCAGGAAATATCGGCACAATAGGTCGAGGAGGCAATTTCCCACAATCTATCAAATGATTCTCCGCTTTGATAGCGGTAGCATAAGCATCTGGTAAAGTGGCTCCTCCCAAAGACTTGATCATCATAGAAATGTCGGGGTTAATCGACTTCAAATAAAACATGAACACTAGTTCTGGAGTCGGGCGGATAGTCACAGGAATCCTCCGCCAACTTGAGTGAAATCGGGCGTTGAAGTCCGTTAGAGCCTCCTGGGGTGCTCGTTTGATGACGGATAGTTGATAGTATAATGAAGAACGATCTCTGTCATTTGAGAACCTTTCATAGAATGGATCTCTGAGGCCATCCCAAGTTCGAATGGTATTAGGAGTCAGCGTCTGGTACCAATACAGGGCCTTGCCTTTGAAGGACGCAGCGAGGAGCCTTAAAGCTACATTTTGCGCTGTGATACCGTGTACTAGACATATATCCGCTACATCCTGCAAATGTTCTGCTGGCGTTTTTGTGTTGTCCCCAGCAAATTTAGGAAGAGCTTTCAGGGCCGAAACCAGGATAGCACCCCAAACAGCAGGCGCTACCGGAGCTACCAAGGGACTTCCAGCATCCCATGCTACATAGTTTCTGTTCGCGAAAGGCAACATAGTGAGAGAAAGGGGCGGTGGGAATGGAACTATTACTAACTGATTTGTGGTCTGGACTATCCCTAGCGGAGGTACTTGTAAACCTGGGTATTTTGCAGTCTGGGATCTAGTAACAGGCCAATGGCTCATACACCCCTCTATAAGGCAATTTCATTAGTTTGGGTCCCACCGGGCGTGCCAGAAAAAGGACAAACTGTTGACGCCAAAAATTGACAAGGTAACAGTGCCTTATGGGAAACTCTGTTCAAGGGGGACCCCTTTGCGCCAAACTGAGTAACCTCTGGGTTTTTAAAGAAGTCGACTTCTTCTATAATAGTTTTTGTAAAGGGAAAAAGAAACAGATATAATGAAGCAAAATCTAATCTAAGGCGATGTGCCAAAGTTTGCTGATGGGTACGATAAATCATAGACTTAAGGGCCTGAATGGTGTTATTATGTTCCAAAATGTCAGAAACTTAAAGCTATAGCATAAACAGTTCATTTATTGACATAAAATGATATCGCATACATCTTTACTACTAAGAAGAGTCATTTAGACATGATTTAGATAAGCAAGCTTTGTATTCAATACATAGAAGTCTTGTCAAATGAAATGCTTGAGACAATAAAAGGCACAGTTCACAGTTTGATTAAAACATGAAAAACAGAAAGGCCGAACAGTGGGCACAGTCTGAAAGTTTCTTACGAATAAACATGTAAAAGAGGCCTGGTCTCTCTTGCTAAAAACTAGTATCCTTTTTCTTTTACTCTTGGATCTCTTTTATTTTTCTTCCTCCTTTTTTCGTTGACAGAGAGAGTATATATAGCTGGGGGAAAAAACTCCCACCGCTTTGGAAAGCTGAAACAGAAAAGATCCCACAATCTACAGCAATGATGCCAGAATCAAAAGATTTCCAATGCCGTTACAATAGCAATGAGCTAGAACACAGCATCTGGTCATCCAGTTGCAGGCGCGCCCTTTGTAATGATGGCAGCGGTCACAGCCATACCCGAGGCGACAAGCGTCATCCACCATTTTGAAGAAACATGAAGAGAAGCATCCAATAACATAATTTCGCCAACCAGCCTATCGCCCGCCTCAAGGATCAGTTATAAGGTACGTGGCATCCTGTCGCTGCCCGAATGAAAACTTCCCTTACCGCTGTCGAGAGATTGCGAAGTAGCAACACGTGTCCCATGGGCTGAGGTCTTCGTTGCAGTGGAGATAAAGCCACATTAACCGGGTGCGAAAGACGCGTGGCAGCGTTTCGCAGCCCGTGGTTGCTCACCCCTCTACCGAGTTGAAAAGGTGCGAATGGTTGCCACCTAGCAGAAGGTGGGGCCGGCCAACAATAAAAGAAGGCCCATGGAAGCACTTCGCAGCTCGCAGCTGCTTATTTCATTCCCGCATGAAAAACTCGCGATACGCCGCCACGTAGCAAGATGTGGGTCCCCCTGACAATCTTTAGAAGTGGTGTCCTTGGCGGAAGGCTTTCGCAACTTGAAGAGACTTCAAGGCAAAAAAGAAATAAAAATCTCCGTAAGTAAGACACGTGGACACCCAGTGCAGCCTCTTCAGAGCCGAAAGGGAAGCCGTCACCCAAAGTTGCGAAGAGAGAATGCGAACAGCGGGAGATCAAAAATCGATGGAAAGTCGACCAGACTCGGCGACGCACAGGCCGGCACACACACATTCACAAAAAAAAACCCGAAGGGAGCTGTTCGAAAATTTATTTTAACAGGTCCAAAGTTTGTCCTCGCAGACCAACCTCATGCCATTTCCAACCGACTTTCTCCAGCTGTTCATGCCGACCAAACACCGACCCACATCTTCCATGCTGCTCGTGCTGCATCCTCTCACCTATCCTCATAAATATTTCAACTGACTCTTGCTACAATATATTCAACATTTAATATGTATTTGCCTATAAATTGGAAGTAATGAACAAATCACTAGAGCTCAAATTCAGAGCCTCTATTCCATGTTTTCTTTCATGGTATCAGAGGCACGGGGAAAGATTAGTGAGTATTCCAATCCTCTATTCCATGTTTTCTTTCATTAAGAGTATTTTGTGGAGCTAGTGGCCATATGATTGTATTTTTTCTTAATTTTTTCAACTGTATAAAGAAATGAACAGTGTTAATAATATTTTGTGCAAGTAAAAACATGAGAGAAAAATTGGAAGCAAATGTAAAAGGGGAGGCAAAGAGATTTGTGGAGCCACATGACATTTATTTTAATATGTACTGCTTATTTTCAGCCTCACATTTTTCCACAGCCTACTTTTAATTTTTAAGCAGTTGCTGGTCCACAAAAATAAGAAAAGATTCAAAATTAACTTATTCTCATAAATAAAAATTTTCATGGAGACATCTAACTGCTTAATTTTAAGCCAAAAAAAGACTTCAGCAGCATGGATACAGGAGATTAGTCATGCTGGTAAGGAATATCTTTGAAAATTTTAGCATGGGCTTTATGATGTGGTCATAACTGTTTGATACTGTTTGGTTGAATACAGGCAACTCCTGTAAAAATTCTTGTAAGTTCTCAAGTATGGGTGGAAGATTCTGAAGTGGCCTAGATTGATGGAGAAGTTTTGGAGATCAACGGTCAGCAAGTTAAAGTTCAGGCGGTTGATGGAAAGTTGGTAAGTGAACAGTATTATTTTTAATGACAATCTCTTTCGATTTCTTTTTCTTTTGTGACTACTCTTAATTAATTTAACAGATTCGTACCAAGGACAATAGGTTTCTAGAAAAAACAAGGGCTTCTGTTTACTAATATTATTTCCAGCATCTCTTCCCGGATTGTATATACTAACGATTAGGTCAATAGTTAAATAGTTCTTTTCAGACAAGCTATGGTTTATACACTCAAGCTTACGGAATGAAGCTATATCTGCAAAGTTATTATAACAGCGTAATACTGTCAGGGTGAAATTGCGGGGAAACATGGTTGTTGATCATATCCCAGGTTTCAGGTTTTGGAGATCCAAATAAGAAGCTTCTGCTTGTGTGTAGGTAACGGTAAACTTGTCAAATGTATACCCAAAGGATTCTGAGGCATTGCCAGGTGGAGTGGATGATATGACAAAACTTGATTATTTGCATGAGCCAGAAGTTCTACAAAATTTGGCATCTAGATATGAACTAAATGAAATTTATGTGAGTTCTCAAGGTTTTCTTTGAATTACCTTTTTATTATTTAGTTATAATATTTAGATAGTTCTATTTCTCTTTGCTCTTCAGTTTTGACATAGTTCAAAGATTTTCTCTTAGTTAATGTGCAATACATATGCTTTTGAATAATCTGCAGAACTGTGTTACTAAAAGCAACATTTCTATGACGACGTTATGTGGTATCTGACAGACCTACACTGGAAGTATATTGATTGCCATCAATCCTTCTAGAAAACTTCCTCGCTTGTATGACAGCCAAATGATGGAACGATACAAAGGGAAAAGATTAGGAGAGTTAAGTCCTCATGTGTTTGTTGTGGCAGATGCTGCATACAGGTATGCCTCTCCAATTTTTTGATTGAAGTTGTGTTTTGTAGAAGAGAGACTCTGTTTGATACATCAATTTAAACTTTTTATGGATACAGGATGATGATCAATGAGGGGATAATTTAGTCCATTTTAGTGACTGGAGAAAGTGGAGCAGGTACCGTAAAACCGAATCCACCAAAATGCTTATGCGTTATCTTGCTTATATGGGAGGCCGAGCAGCAACTGAGGGGAGGTCAGTGGAGCAGCAAGTGCTAGAAGTAAGAAACAATGAGCATTTTTCTTATGAATGGAGTGCAAAGAATCACTGTGGCGTTGCTACAGCAATTAAGAAACGCTGTGATCTCAATCTTATCATATTATATATATGTCTTCATTGTTTGTATTATGTAATCATTATCTGATTTTCCTTTTTTTCCCTGCTTTGCAGTCAATTCCTTTTCTGGAAGCCTTTGGAAATGCAAAAAGTGTTAGGAATAACAATTCCAGGTTAATGCTTTTCTTAAGATTCTCCATTGCATGCATAATGAAAGGAAATTTGAATATAAGGATTTGTTAATATGTGGATTTGGCTTAGTTCCTTGAATATCAAGGGTACAATTTCTTCTCATCAAAACATTTCTTCTGACTAAGGTGCATATTTCATGCAGTCGTTCTGGTAAATTTGTTGAGGTACAATTTGACAAAAATGGTAGAATATCAGGAGCTGCTGTCAGAACATACCTACTAGAAAGGTCTCATGTTTGCCAAATTTTAGATCCTGAGAGAAACTATCATTGTTTATATCTTCTCTGTGCTGCACCCCCAGAGGTATGCAGCATCATGCTTTGGTAATTGTGACTGCAATTGACCATTAAATTGGCACATTGTCTACTTTCTATGTTGTATTCTGAATCTATTTATGACTGATTTGAAATTGCAGAATGCCAACAGTTGCAGAATTGCAGAACTACTTTCTCAAATTTTCTTCATTTCTGATTTCAGGATATTGAAAAATATAAGTTGGGACATCCAAGCTCGTTTCATTATTTGAATCAGTCCAACTGTTATCAACTTGATGGAGTTAATGAAGATGAAGAGTACCTTGCAACGCGAAGAGCAATGGAAGTTATTGGAATCAGTACAGAAGAACAAGTATGATTGACATTTTGTAGAATGAGAAATTAAAGGTTTACATCTTTATAAAACATGATCTTTATGTTTTTCTGAATCACCTGATGTTTTCAGGATGCAAAATTTCGAGTTGTGGCAGCTATTCTCCATTTAGGTAATGTGGATTTTACTGAGGGGAAGGATAGCGATTCTTCTAAGCCAAAAGATGAGAAAGCAATGTTTCATCTTAAGATAGCAGCCGAATTGTTCATGTATGATTCCTTTCTAAAATGATGATCAGTATATTATACTGGTTCTAAATATATTGCTGTAGTGCCCTTTCAACCTTGAGTGTGTACTGATCTTTTTAGTGGACCACATTATATATTCTTTTAGGTGTGATGTTAAGGGTCTAGAAGACTCTCTTTGTAAACGTGTCATTGTGACTCGAGATGAAAGCATTACAAAATCTCTTGACCCAGTTGCTGCAGTTACCAGCCAAGATGCATTGGCAAAAATAGTATACTCATGATTATTTGGCCTGTATGATATACCATTTTTAAGGCCTACTTTATTTAGAACAAGATATTAAAGAAAAATGCAATTGGAGAGAAGCATATATTTCTCAATTTTTGTAGGATATATACTGTTCTATGGGCCCTACTTAAGACAATGCCATTTGTATTAAATGCAGGTTGGTAAATAAAATAAATAATTCAATTGGCCAGGATGCTAACTCAAAGACCCTAATCGAAGTTCTTGACATTTACGGTTTTGAAAGTTTTAAGAATAACAGGTATCTTTTATTCATAGCCAACATTAGCAAGATTCTTTCTACATTTATTGAAATCATGCCTTGTAGTTGTAGTCACTCCAATTTAGTGAGTTACATATGAAACCTTTCATATTGTGAAATGTGTATGTATTATATCGAAATCTTAAGTGAGCTAAGGGAAACCTACTTATCTTTTGCATTGCAGTTTCAAACAGTTATGTATCAATCTCACAAATGAGAAGCTACAACAACACTTTAATCAGGTCAGGAGATTCCATATCTATTAAGTTATTGGTTTTTTTTAATTAGAAATATATAAAAATATTTGGTATATTTTACTTTTTCTCTGGGTATATTTGCTTAACTATTTTAATACTGTTTGTTGCTTATAATGTTTACTTTTTCCATGGACTTTTGTATATGTTGTGCAGCATGTCTTTAAGATGGAACAAGATGAATACTTAAGAGAAGAATATTGTCTGTTGCTTATAATGTTTACTTCTTCCGTGTACTTTTGTATATTTTGTGCAGCATGTCTTTAAGATGGAACAAGATGAATACATAAGAGAATAAATTGATTGGAGCTACATTGAATTTGTTAACAATCAAGATGTTTTTGGATCTAATTGAAAAGTTTTTTGATTTCCATTTCCTTTGATGGTTTGATTTAGATGCAAATAGAGGATGCATGGTTAAACATACATACAATGTCATCATTAAGGCTCTTGATAAAAATCATGTTTACATTTTGTAAACTATGTAAATCCTTTTTTTCCCCATCCTGTGTTGCTATTTGTTACAGTTAAAATAGTTTTTGTTAATACTTGTATGAGTTTAAAGCTTCAAATACTAAAATTGTTTCTATATAATTGATTTTCTTATGGAGTAAATATTTTAAAACGAATGATCCCTCTCTCCATTCAACTTGCAATGCTTTGTCAAAACTTTGCATTTATGAGACATAAACTTTTATTTCTTTAGGGCCAAGATCTTAATACTATATTTTGTATATGTAGAAACCAAGGGGAATTGTCACTCTTCTGGATGAAGCATGGTAAGTTTATGTAACCTTTATCCCTACAAACTTTGAGATGGTCATTCAACATCATACATATGATGTTCCCTTTTTCCTGGAACTTCTTTTTTTATTCCAAAAACTTTTAGTGAACTGATGCCATTGGCTATTGGTTATATACTTGTTTCAAAATATGAATGGCATGTCCATTAACTACGTGAATATTATTTTGCATGTTTTGCACACACGCCCCACCAAGGGCAGGGACCCCCTCTTTTCACTCTAGACAGGCTGCTTCGCTCCCGCCTCACTTTGCATGTCCTTAATCTGAGCCTAAATTGGTCATGTGCCTTCAAACGATCAAATTCCCCTGACCAAATTCACCTACCTGAGTTTCGCTAAGTCTTTTGCTTTCATAGAAGTGCCCCTACGGGTTTCCCTTTGTTCGTTGCCTGGGTGTCCTCCAAGCCTCGTAGACCTGCAGTTGTGAGTTGCCTCATGTGGGTTGCCGCTCATGTTTCATTGTTGAGTAGAGGCTGACACCCAACTTTCACCTCCATGGCAGGCTCCACAATCAGTTTCTTCTTTTGAGCCTTGACCAAGCATCCAAACGAGCATGAGATTCCACATCTCACCTAACCTGGGTCTACCATACAAAGAAATCAATGCACACCATTAGTGGAAATTGGCCAATAAACATTGCTCCATTCCCTTCATTTTACCTGGGGCATTCAAATTTGGAGAGAAGCAAAGTCCTCCCCCCTTCCGTTTTTCGCTCTTTTCCTTGTTCCTACTGACTTGGTCCCTGATCATTTGATTCGCTTTTTCCTTCATTGTTTACTTTTAGGAAAAGTTTCCCATGGATTTGGGATGTTTTCTTGGTACCTAAGTGAACTGCCAAGGTTTAGTTAAGTTTTGGGAAGTTGTGGAAATTTCATTCTGAAACTCCGTCCCTCCATGGCCATTTCTGGAACTTCGTCCCTCTATGGCCATTTCCAGAACTCCATCCCTCCATAGCCATTTTGGGAACTTTGTCCCTCTGTGTCCATTTCCATAACTCCATCCTTTCGTGGCCGTTTTGGGAACTCTGTCCCTCTGTGGCCATTTCTGGGACTTTCCTTCCAGGCTGTCGTGTGTGCATTGTTGTTTCAAAAGGGCGCTGACCCTCTGGCTTTCCCCTTCCAAACTTTTGCATTTTTCAAAATGAGTCAAATCTTGAGGAAGTATGTCTTGGCACTCTTTCTACCCCTTTTCCCATGCACTACAATTGAGAAATCTCAAATTTGCTAAGTTTTGTGAAGTTTTGGAACTTCCTTTTAGGAACGTTGTCCCTCCTTGGCCGTTTCTGGAGATCCGTCCCTTTGTGGCCGTTTCTGGAACTTTGTCCCTCTGTGGCCGTTTTGGGAACTTCGTCTCTCCATGGTCATTTCCGGAACTCCATCCCTCCATGGCCATTTTGGGAACTACATCCCTCTGTGGTCGTTTCTAGAACTCTATCCCTTTGTGGCCATTTCAGGAACTTTTTCCCTCTGTGGATGTTTATGCAACTTCGTCCTCTATGGTTGTTTCCAGAACTTCGTCCCTTCGTGGCCATTTCAGGAACTTTGTCCCTCTATGGCCATTTTTGTAACTTCATCCCTCTGTGGCCATTTCAGGAACTTCATCCCTCCATTGTCATTTTTGGAACTCCATCCCTCTATAGCCATTTCGGGAACTCCGTCCCTCCTTGGCCATTTCTAGAACTTCGTCCCTCTGTGGCCATTTCGAGAACTCTATCCCTCCGTGGTCGTTTCGGGAACTCCATCCCTCCTTGGCCATTTTTAGAACTCCATCCCTCTGTGGTCATTTCAGAACTTCCCTTCTGGGTCATCGTCCCTCTTCCCATCATCCACCGTCTTCCACTTGTCTTTCGTTCGTCTGTCATCCTTCCGCCCTATGGCACCTGCACCTCGGAGCACGCATTAATGTTTATGGTCCAAATGAGCTCCAAATATGAATATTATGATCTTTTAATGATGCATGGATGGATCTAATAAGGATTTTGTAGGATTTGACTAATGTTTGTCTTGATTTGTGTATGAATGCACTTACGAGAATTCATGTATGCAAGATTCAAGGAACCTACCATAGGTCCATCGGGGAGACCCATTGAGAAAGCTAAACAAGGAAAAGCACATAGCTCTTGTCACCATTCATTTTATGCCCACCTTTCCTCGTAGCACCCATCAATAGAACTGGCATTAGAAGCGGGCCTATGTCAAGGAAGTTAGTGACAAATCTATAAAGGGTGGTCTTGAAGGTGGTGGGAGGGAGCAGTTGTTTCCTCCCTCCAAACAAATGATCACGATCCATCAGGAGTTGTCTCATCAGATCATCTGATCCATTTAACAATGATGCAAACAAGGTGTACTTGACTGATTGATAAATTTTTCAAATCCATCAAGGGAAGAAGGCAGCTTTCAACTAGTTTCAGCTACAGTGAAAAGGGAAATCAACAAGAGGACAAAATTGCTGCAGTGACTGGCCACTCGAAGACAAAACAGGGAAAAGACAAAAGATGTATTTTAAGTTTTTGAATATTGTGGGCTAGGTGAAGCCCTAGTGCAATCAAATCTAGGCCACATAATGTAATTCAATCCTATCCATTCATCTGGGATTTGGAAAACTATAAATAGGGGCTTACCCCTCATTTGTAAATGGTTGGAAAACTGGTGTAAATACATTTTGCAGCAATAGAAAGTAGCATTGCATGATTTATGGGTGTTGCTTTTGAGTTTTCTCATTATGTGTGCATGGTTTTACTTCCCTTTTAGTTTAGTTGTTAGTTTCTTGAATGGAAGTGGTGATGGTGATTGTTGTTTTAGTATTTGATGAATTTCTAGCTCATGCTTTTTGCAGTCCATTGATGATGAATCACTTTGCAAAGCTAGTCTGAGCTTCCTTCCTTTATTGTTGCAACTTAGTTCAATTGCATGTGCATGATGTGTGTGTGTAATCTGAAAATTTGCAGTCCTTAGAAGATTACACTAGTTTTGTGTAACTGTAAGATCCTCTTGGCCAAGAAAAACCTAGTTTAGGGGGTTTGTCTACTGTAGCAGTCTCCATGATGACTGTTCATTTGTAGTTTCAGATCCAGGAACCTTCTCTCTTCCCTGCCCTTTTTCCTTTTTTTTAATAAGTAACCTTAGGCAAGGTTCATTGCAGATTGTAAAGCTAAATCCAATGATAAAATGGAGTTCAAGACTGTTGTTTGAACCTGCAGCAAACACACGACTCTCCCATCCTAAGAACTCCATTTGCAAATCCAACTTCCCCGCTTTGTGACTCATCTGTAAGTCCGCCTTGTGATTCCAGCAAATCACTTGAAACAACTAAGATATTCCAAGCACTGTCAAGACCTAACATTAGATACCTTGGGGTAGTGTTCTACAATTTGATTGTGGAAGATTATCTTTCAAGAGAGGTGATGCATCTATGCATTACCTGTGTTGAAAAGTGCATAAAAAACACATCAACAAATATGACATAGTGAATGGGATAAAAATAGGTGTGACATTTTTGTCAGCTATGGGAACAAGACATAATCAATGAACAGTTATATCTCAATTGTTTAACAAAATAAGAATCCCATAGTCATCAAATGAAGTTAAATAAAGATGATAGTTCACATTGGACTTCAGCTATGAAACAAAGATTAGGTCATAATTAGTTCATAAATAGGGGTAATAGAAAGGCTTGGATTGATGATCATTTACTTGGAATTTATATTAATGAGCTAATGAAATCACATACTTCAAAGTTTAAACAAATGGGGAGTTTGGTGACGAGTCACACAAAAGGACCTGCTTTCAGCTAATAAAATCTAAGGGGAAATAAAAAATGGGATATAATAGGAGAATTGAAAATTAAGATGGACTTGAGTTTAAGTTCAGTTATATGCTACAATTGATTAATGATGGTGAATATAATTCAGTATTCACTTTTTGTTAGGTTTCTTTTGGATATGATAACATAAATATTTTGTTTGATTTGCAGGAGATTGAGGCCAATGCTTAGAATTTTTCAGTGACAAGAACATGTGAATAAAATTTTGTCAATAATTGTATCATTCTTTTGGCTTTGTAGTATGTTTCCAAGATCAACCCATCAGACCTTTGTTCAAAATTTTTACCAAACTTTCAAGAACAATAAGCGGTTTAGCAAACCAAAACTTTCTCACACTGACTTCACAATTTGTCACTATGTTGGTGATGTGAGAAATTGCTTCTTTTAACTCACATTTATAATACTTTATTTTTACAAGCACTAGCATTTGTATCACAGGAATGGTCATCTCCTTTGTCTTATGGATCTGGCAAGTTACGTATCAGCCTGATTTTTTTCTTCACAAGAACAAAGATTATGTTGTTGCAAAGCATCAACATCTGTTAAATTCTTCAAAATGTTCCTTTGTTGCAGGTCTCTTTCCTCCTATACCTAAGGAATCTTCTATGTCATCAAAATTCTCTTCCATTGGTACACGTTTTAAGGTAGGGTGAATTTTTGCTTGTGCATTGGTGCCACAACACAACTTTTGTCTTTCAAACTTTTGTGATTTTTAATTATTGAGTTTGTTTTCTTTTGCTTGCCATCATATCTTCCCTTCTAAATTTTCATTTCTTGGAATTTATGATGGGTGTTGGTATGCACCTGTAATTTTGTTGTTTGAATAATCTTTGAAAGTATTGAGATATTAAATTATATTTTATTTTTGTGTAGCAACAATTGCAATCTCTCCTAGAGACACTAAGCTCAACAAAACCTCACTACATACGATGTGTGAAACCAAACAATGTTCTAAAGCCAGGCATTTTTTAGAACTATAATGTTCAACAACTATGTTGTGGGGTAAACGTCTTTTAACATAAAGAGGTTTAAAAATTTATTAAAACAGGAAAAAATTACAAAGCAAGATCATTAAAAAGCCCTATCCAGCTCAACCAAATGGTCCAAATGTTGGGACAATCTAGGGGG
Source organism: Sequoia sempervirens (assembly GCA_007258455.2). Classification (NCBI taxonomy): domain Eukaryota; kingdom Viridiplantae; phylum Streptophyta; class Pinopsida; order Cupressales; family Cupressaceae; genus Sequoia; species Sequoia sempervirens. Next base: position 12,371 of record VDFB02051861.1, on the reverse strand, counting down.
TAAGCATATTTTGGCCATATATTTCTACATTTAATTCTTTTACTTTGTTGATAGTTAGAAAGAAAGCATATTTACATTTTTAATGACTAATGAGATATCATGTTCAATCATTAAGATAGCATGCTTAAACATAGAATTTTCATTAAAGTTATGCTTCAATTGTACTGCAAAGTATCATGGAGGCAATCAGAATCAGCTGTGCAGGGTACCCTAAAAGTGAACATTTGATGAATTTCTTGACCATTTTGGTATTCTTGCCCCCAAAGCATTGGATGTGAAGTATATTTTCATATTCTACGACACTGCTCTCTTAGAAAGCTTGGAAATGGTCATACTTGAAATTCGATACACTGCTCAATTTATATTATTGTCACTGAAATATCAATTTCTAATTTTAGTCCTATTGATGACATATTGTAGCTATGATAAGAAGACTACAAATAAAAGTTTACTAGAGAAAGTGGGTCTCCAAGGCTGCCAGGTATGTCCAATTGTATGTTTTCATAAGTCAAAGCATTTGTTCCTTTTGCATGTCTTGCAAAAATATATTACATTTGGTTAATGTAAAAGTTCACATTATAATGGTGGCTTGTGTAATTTCAACACCTTTCCACTAACATATTTCTGAACTTGACAAATTTTTTTGTTCATAGGAACTCATGATGCCTCTTACACTTCTAAGATGACAACTACCAATATTTAAGATTATTCAAACACCTACCCTGAAAGAAAAAAAAAATCCTTCCCCTATAATTGGCTTACTGCTTATGTTGCAGATGCCACTAGACAACAATTCTTAAATGCCTTGTATGCTTCTAAGTTTACAAGTTACCCAGGTTATCATTAGAGAGAAGATTTTATCCCTCTGATTGTTATTAGCACAACAGTTATGTTGCATATGCTACCACAATCCAGAATCCCAAACAAGAGATCCCTACCAAATTAAGTTTTATAAAGCTCATATAGTCCCAACATTGACATGATGGTCCACACTGAGATTACAGTCCCTGTATACTCACATCCTTCTACATTGTCAAAAAAAATGCCATTTGGCATTAGTTAAAATATATGCTATTGTCTAACTTCCACACTGAATAAATCCGACAATTTTTTTCTTTTAATCAACTTGGCTTATGCTAGTATACAGGGTCATGACTCTCTACATCCATCATTGTTCTACATGATTCCTAATGTCAACTGCTTCATGCATGCAATCTTCTTGTCCAATCTTGACTCATTATTGACTTTCAACTTTAAATTTCAATATTATTCTAGAACACCTGAAAACCTTACATGGCTTGACTTTTATAAACATGATACCATGACGTTATATCCTTTGTACAACACCATAAGGCTTTCACCACATACTGCATCTTCTTGAAATTCGGATTGAATAAGTTAATATGAAATGACAAATTTCCTTAAATCATTTTATAAGTGAAATGGAAAAGCAATCCTTGAGTGAGCCTGATGTTGTAGACATGTGTGGACCATCGATGAGGTCAGAAGTTTTATTCCAAAGATGGTAAGAATTGGATGTCATTGAATAATAGATGAGGTTAATTAAAAACTAATCCTCTTAAGGATTTCTCCTACACCAAAATAGTATCTTGTATGGCAATAACCTAAAAATAACCTTTACCTTTCTATGACTTAAAAATAGTATCTTGATTTCCGTATGAGCATGACATTTCTATGACTTAACAAGAACTTATCCTCTATCATGATTATCATTCAACTGGAAAATTTAGCTACTTATTTTTAATAGCAATTCTCCCCAAGACTAGGAGATACCATTTCATGATGTCTAATTTCTAGAAATGTTAACCTACACCTTTTTTGGAACTATGCAAATAGGGAAAACAAAGATTTTTCTGAGAGCTAGGAAAATGGCAGAATTGGATGCTCGAAGAACTGAAGTTTTGGGAATATCAACAAAAATTATCCAGTAGAAATTTTGGTCACATCCTGCCCAAAAAGAATTTCTTTCTTTGCGCAATGCAACCATTCATTTGCAGTCTTTATGGAGAGGTATTTTTATACATGAATATGTAGGTCAATTGGTGTTAAAGTTTTCCTCCATATTAATTTTTTTGTTGCTGGTTGCAAAATTTGTTTCTCAATGCCAGTGGTTTATAGTACTTTATATGCTATGTAATTATATGTGCTATACAATTTTTTATTTTGTTGAGCAGGAAAGATTTTGTTTTCAACATATTTTGGTATTTTACTGTTTGCAGGTAATCATGCTCATGAGCTCTTTAAAAGCATGAGGAGAGAGGTTGTTGCAATACGAATACAGAAATATGTCCGCAGATATCAAGCTCGCAAGGCTTACACACAGTTGTGATTGTCAGCCATTGTCATTCAAGCAAGTTTACGTGCAATGGTTGCTCGCAATGAGTTTCATTTTAGGTCTCAAACTAAAGCTTCGATTATTATACAGGTTATTTTGTTGCTTTGACAAATGCGTGGTGTAAAGTGAGTTTTATCAATTGAGATTGTTGTAGTGTAATTGTTTAAATTTTGATTTTTGATAATGTGTTTGATTTTTCATTTCTTTGAGTTCTTTATTTTGATGATGGGTCACGGAGTGTGATCTTTAGATTCAAAAGCTTACATACAATCGAATTTAAAAATAACATAGTTGATAGTCTTATGAATTGTAGAAATCTAATAGTATTGATTAAGAAACAGTTCAAGTTAGTCATTAACAGAAGAGCCTTTGAAAAAAATCCATAAAAATGGGAAAGTGATAATGTCCCTTTATGTTTGTTGGCCTCTAAACCAAATGGTGTGCATATAGAGCTTCCACATACTATAAGAAGTTAAAGTTGGCAGTCATAACATTCTAGTGTGCTTGGAGAAGGCCCGGAAGGAAGGAGCTCAAACTTAAGATGGAGAAACAAGTAGAGGAGCTTAGATTGTGCTTGCAGGTGGAGAAGAGTTCAAGGGTAATGATTCTTCTATTTGAGATTGTATGCAAAAACAAAAGAAGCTTTACAGAAACAATACCCAGGTGGCTAATGAATTCTTTTCAGTTTGAACTTTCAACCATTTATATTCATTTTGAATTTGTCTTGTTCCTTTTGTAACCATTTCTTAGGCCTCATTTGAGGCGATTCAGGTGGTGAAAAATTAGTTGGCGACTAAAATCTAGGACTAAAGTATATCGCTTTTAATCGTACAACTTATGATGCACAATTCATTTTTACTTCCAAAGTTAGATGCTTCACATCAGAATTGCAGTCTTGTGAGTTTACTGTTTGATTGTATTTAATCAATCTCTCATTTTTTAGGTTCACTTGGAAGAATCAATATCACAATCTACTCGAGAGGAGATTGAATTGCGCCAAACTTGCATCGAAAGTGCAATTATATTTATCAAAAGCATCCTCCTCCAAATTAAAAGGACCATTCTATGCCAAAAGTTTTGATCTATATTTGTAATCTTAAAAAGGTAACTATTAAATTCAAGTATATGGCCTTCATCAGCTGTCTCAGAATGTGAAACTTAAATCATGTTATCAAATCTAAAAGTAGGAAATATAAATAAAAACTCAATTCAATAACAAAATGACCACATCAATGTTAGCTTGTGCACAAAACATGAAAGTAAATCAAATTAAATTATCTTATCCCCCACAAACATGTCTAACCTTACTCCATTATACATTATGAAATATTTTAAATGATTGATTGATTTAAAGATAATAAATAGAACACAAAAAATAATATTTCACATAAAAAATATCACACTTTACCATTGATTTAGATGAATATTTATAAATGTAAATATCAATCTCGATTATATAACTTTTGCCACTTGTACATAACTGCCTTGTTAACAAAAAATTGATTATGACAATGTTTATTATCCTAAATTCTTCCCCATAATAAACAATGGAAAAAAATGGTCATTATGCCATATTTTCTCCCCCATAATGAACATTTTGAAGAACAAAAGCTCCAAAAATTTTGTTGAGGCACTCTAACCATCTCTCAAAAGAATAGTGAATCTACATTCTCCAATCATCAATGCAGTCACTCTGCAACCTCAATCCAAGGACTTGTCACACGATCCAACCATAAACCTGTGACTTTCCTTACGTCTTACAAAACAATATATGTCACTCTTCGCAAACTATCAAACCTTGTGTGATTACTCTCATCTTTGACAAATGAATATTGATTTGCATACAATTTTTTCAACATATCTGTAATCTTTTCCCAACTTGATCCAATACTCCATCCACAATTCATCTGTATGCATTTTGTCATATATGCATTTTTTCACTCTCTATGCCAACACATCTTTTAAGAATGATTTGTTAAATCACATATATGATAAGGGTGTATATCCAAACAACTATCCATTGTATGTCCTTTCCTATTACAATGAGAACACTACACACATTACATTCTTTAAAAAAAATTGTTAGATTCTATAACACATGTAACATCATTCTCTTTACCTGTGACATAACCCAAACCTTTCTACTTTGGCCTCCTAATTGATTTAATTGGCTCTATAATTCCTTGTGCATGTATACTTAATCCTTGAATTGTATATCTCATTCTTTGCATGATTTTGATTCTTCTCACTACAACCAATATGATTTTTTGATTCAAACATATGAACATGTTCATCTTAACACTCTTCATCACAAA
>VDFB02051860.1:0-31631 GCA_007258455.2 Sequoia sempervirens | reverse complement strand
GACTCGGTGAAAATTTTGGAGCTCAATAGAATGTCCTGGTGACTACAATGACTCTTGGTGACATCAATAGGAGTTCAATGTGGCATCGGTGAGACACTATTAGTGTCTCACCGAGATGCTAATACAATTCAAATTCTATTGACTGGTTGACCATCCTATGTGGAGTCTCATGGACGAATAGGAGGAGCCGAAGGGGAACAGTTGGAAGACAATCAGTTGCAACAGTTCTGTAAGGAAGTTCTATAGAAAGAATTTGACATGGATATAGTTGGAAGTTGTAGATGCTTGGGGGTTAGATAGTGGTTCGATCAACAGTGAAGTGTGAAGAGTGCAAACTGTATCTGTAAAGGTTATCAACTTGGATTTTTCTGTTCGAAGAATGTTCATGATGAATGCTGCTATATAATGACACCATAAAGATAAGTCTGGAATTTTATGTAATTTCGATTGCTGTAATACAAAGTGATTTCTCTTGGTGCGGTGGGTTTTTCTCCTGTAAGGGTTTTCCCACATATATCTGGTGTTTATGTGTGATTGTCAAATACTCTGTTTCTAAAATTTGTCTCGGTTGTTGGAGATTTTCCACTTTTGGTGGACTTGACATGACATTACCTCATCACTTCCACCTTTTGTGGACACATCATGTGATTATCTCTCCACTTTTTGTGGGTGATCCACCTTTTGTGGTGATTATCACATTATCCCTTTCCACTTTAGGTGGAGTGATAAATTTTTATTGTTGTCTCATGTCATAAGATTATGACACTTGTCATAATCTTATTCCCTTCTATGTTCTCACCTTGGCTATATAACCAAGGGGTCTCCTATGCATAACATTGTATAATCATCTCATATTATTGACATTGAATACAATTTATTCTTGTGATATTCTATTCTCTCTTTTGTGCTTTCTATTAGGCCTCTAGATCGTGGGTGGCTACCTTCATAGCCAATTCTTACACTTTGCAATGGCATGCATCATAATGTGATCACAAGGTGGCCTAGCGAGAGGTCATCTCCCTTACCGCACAAGATCTGGCTGTGCACCAGGCCTATCCTGAGATAACCCCCCACCTCTCCCCTGGAACTCACTCATCAAAATAATTTGGGATTTAGTTCAATACAAACTCACTGTATAGTTTCATAAGAAAATAGTGGGGGACTTCACTATTATTGCACGGTGGGTAATCAAAGACCAAATACCATCTATGATAAAAATTGTTCCTAATCTCTTAGTAGTGGCACCAATGAATAGGAAACCTCTTTGCATTGAGGGTAAGATTTTGATTTTTTTTAGGGTCAGTGAATAGAGAGCACAAATCACCTTTAGTAATTTTTAAATCTTTTAATTGTTTATATGACAATTTTTTTTGCATAATATGCCCTGGCTTCCTGCCTCCTATCTTGCCATCTATATATTTGTTGGGTAATTACATCTACATTTTTTAACATCTCTTTCAATGAATTTTTGAGAAGCATTCTTTCTGTGGTTAAAGCATTTGGATCACTCAACCTACTGATAAGATCCTCAAGTTGTTTTCTATTGTTCTCAATTTCACTCCAATTTTCTTGAGTGTCAGGAGGGTATTGAGTGATCGGTGGGGGAGGTTGATTTTGTTGTTGAGGCTATTTTCTTGAGGATTTTCCTCCTCTTCTTGTTGAGGATTTGTAGTATTTCCTACAAATTTTTTTAAAAAATCAAATCTAACCTAAAACAAACAAAGTCAATTTCAAACTAAGAAATTCAAAACAAATAGCAAACAATACTTACCTTCCGCACCTCTTCATCGTTGTGGTGCCATATTTGCAAAGAAAAACCAACTATTGTTGATAAAATTGATAGAAATCCTTCCTCTTAGAACGCGAGCATGAAAGTGAGGTTTTTGGCCACAAGCATCGCTGAGAAATAGTAAATACAAAATGATATAGTTTTCACTTTTTTTTTTCTTTTAAAACCACATAACGTGAGTGCATTATAATGCACTCGCGTTATTGCTTTTCAAAAAAAAAATCCATTTGGCCACAATAGTTTGACCAACTTCATGCACCCACCCATTTTATATATGTTAAAAAATATATAATTGTTATGCCCATAATTTTTCACTAGAAAAACCCAATAATTTTTTTTTTTGAATCCTTTAATTATGCTAATTAATGCTTTAAGCGTTTATGATGCAACAATAACCATATCCAATAGAATTAACATCCTTTCTTTAATTAATTTGTTGGTTTAACTTGCTAATGTGATACTATTATTAATGCATCTCTCACTATTAACTATACTTTAAATATTAAATTTGCAAGTATCACAATTTAATGGTTATTAATATATTAATTTTAATTCTTTTATCTAACTCTTATATATTGTTATAGCATTTATTTAATTATTTGTCTCTATTACAAAAATAATTATATGATTAAATATATTGCATACTTGTTATAAATATCTCACTAATCCAACCATACATTTTATATATGTTAAAAAATATATAATTTAAAAATTTATACAACTTCTAATTATGATAAAGACAATAATCTTAATCTATACAATTATTTTGAGTTTGGTTTAATAGAAATTGAAAAAAATTATAATCATAAAAAAAACAATGAATAAACTAAGGATCATTTTAACAATGGTGAATTAGTGCCTAAAGATTGGCCTAAAAAATTATAATATTCAACATTCTCATCACAAATTATATATGAAAACTAAGGATCATTTGGTTATATATATTTTCATAGATTTCAAATTTGAATATGTATTACTATAAGATGTTCATTACAATTATATTTTTAAATAATACTGTAATAATTTATTATGTCTTTGAAATTTGTTTGGTGGATTTTATTGTTGTTTTTTAAATTTAAGTTAGAGTAAGTAGAATCTAATGAGATACCTTAAAAGATTGAAGTTTTACAATTTAAATCTCCCTGTTATAAATATAGTTTTTTCTAGTCTTACAATTTCTTGTGTCATCTATTCAATTATTTTAGCTATGGATTTAGCTGCAATCTTGTAGGAGGTATTAACAAGAGTAATTAGTATCCACCCTTAGATAAAAAAGAATCTTTCATTTAGGAATTAATTTATCAACCCTTGATTAATAGAATTTAAATGATGGATCCCTTTGATAAAGCTACTTTTTATACCTCATAGAGTCCTCCTTGATGAATGGACATATTGTTCTTAGGAATTGTGTACATAGCTAAACCATCTATTCCAAGACATTTTGATTATTCAAATCCTTCAAAGAAATATCAACCTCCTCAAGGGTGAATAAATTATCTAAATGTGCCTATTTTTTGAGACCAATTATTTTGGGTATGCAAGTGCCAATCAATTCCTCAACTATATCTTGATGTGGTTCACCTTCCACTGGATCAATTAAAAATTATTTGTAATGTTGGAGGAAAATGGATTTAATATCATTAGAGTTGTTATGGAACTACCTCTCTTGATCAACAATAGATATTATCCACTCTCAAGAATGTAAATATGTTCGAGATAACTAGAAAATAATTTGTATCCCTTATATCCCTTAATCCAATGTAGCCTATCTCTTAATTGAGATCCTCTACCACAATTAAGTTCAAATCTTCTAAGTTTTATTTCAAGGAAGCAACCACTCATTGTAGAAAAGGTATTAGTAAGTGCTAAAGCCAAAACAAGTTTTTTTTTTCCTACTAGGATCCATACTTTTTTTCCATTCTAGATCTCTTTCTAGCCATATTCTTATTGTAAGATCATAGTAAGGTAGTGCAATAGATTTGATTGCATCATTCCACAATTGTATCCACTTACCATTTTGATGAGGTCTAGGAACATCAACCAAAGGGATATTAGGGAAGCAAGGTGATCAATTTGATTGAGGTGGGAGGTGTTGAGCTTGAAGGATAGATTATTAGGTATGAGGAATAAGAAGTTTGAAAAGTTTAAAGAATTGGGAGGTGATATGTGAGATAGGTTTAATAGAATATACTTAAATAAGAGTGTTTTGTGGAGAGGGGACAATGGAAATAGAAATAACTAAGTTTTAATCTATCAAACTTTAAGTTTCCCTTAGTTCATCATATCTTTAGTTGGTCCAAGTGAACTAGCATGATGAGTATAAGAATATTTTTTTGTCTAAAATGGGATCTAAACCCCTCATGGTATTTCTAGTTAGGATGTAGGAATTCAATTATTTTTTAGAGAGTTTATGAGAACTAAACCAACTTGTACCTTGGTTTTTTCCACTATATCATGTTCACCTCCTTGTAGCCATTTAGTCATAGGGAGGGCACAAAAATCCATTCCCAAAATTTAACTTGAGATGGGGAATCATTAGGCATACAATAAAGAAAAAATGAATAGGTATTCCTTGGATTAGTAGTAAGCCCTAAGCACAGTTGTTGTTGGGATCCACTCTTCAATAGACGATAAACTTAGCCAAGTATTGGGAAAGGTGGGTCAACCTTGCATCCTAATATTTTGATTTATTATTTTTTCCTTAGATTAGGAAATGAGGCATCTCACTTTGTGTTGGTAGTTATTTGTCATTTATTGAATGCTTCAAGGAAGGTGTCTAATATGTTCTAAGAGCATATAATATCATTATAGATTTATAAGATGAAACCCTCTTATGACATATTCTTATGACATTTAAGAGCATGACTATAGAATATTTACAGTAAAGTATTGACCAACATTATGAAAAATCATAAGAAATCTTTTAAGAAATAGCAACTGTGTCAAGGAAAAGATGTGGGCATTTACAAGAACTTAATTTTTTAAAGCAAAAATGGGAGACCACTTAGAATTTTATTTATATATAATATTTTACACATAGCTGGTTCAGGTGGACATACTAGCGAAAAAGAACTAGCAAGAAAACCCCCAATTGTTGTCTGAGTAACAAATTTTACAAAATATCAAAAAGACTAGTGAGTTCCTAGTACAAATGACCAATTGTTTGATTATAACATTACAAAAGCACATTGGTTGAATACATCAGTACATATACACATTCTCTTCTGCACCCAAAATACCCAAAAGAAGACGTCATACTAGATATACCTGTGACCCGGATACATAACATGGTGGAGATTACAAAACCTTACTAAAGGGTATATGTAGGATAATGGTGAGCCAAAAAGTGGCAATGAGGAAATAAACACATCTTTCATCGACCGAAAGATGTGAAAATATCCTGTTGACTTTTTTTAGGCTCGAGTATCAGTACACACCACCATAGCAAAGACCAAACCTAGTTTTACAAATTGTATATCTGATTTGTAAAAGACACATATATATAGAAAGTCCTTCATTTTTTTAAAGTTATTACATAGCTATCAACCCACAGTTGCATAGTGGATTGATTCTTCGTGTAACAGATATCCGATTTGGCCAAAATTTGATTTGAAAAGGTAAGATTTTTTATTTCCATTTGATTTCATTCAATTTAGAATTAAATTTGAATAATTTCAAATAGTTTTTTGTGGATTTTTTTTAAAATAGTGTTTTTATTGAATTTTTATGCAAAAATTGAGTTTAGAATGGATTTTGATAAAAAAAATGAATGTTTTTTGTGGATTTTTTTTCGAAATAGGGTTTGTGATGGAATTTTTATGAAAAAAATGAATTTAGAATGGATTTTGATAAAAAATTGAATGTTTTTTATGGATTTTTTTTCAAAATAGGGTTTTTGATTGAATTTTTATGAAATAATTGAGTTTAGAATGGATTTTGATAAAAAAAAGAATGTTTTTTATGGATTTTGATTTAAAAATAGTGTTTCTTATGTATTTGTATTACAAATTAGAGCATTTTATAGATTTTTGCTAAAAAGTGGGGTTTTTTTAGATTTTTTTTTTAAATAGGGTGTTTTTATAATATTTTCATTTATATTGTCTAATTTTAATTGGATTAATTATTTTTTAACTTTAACCAGGCATTATGGATGTTGAGAATGAGAATGCACAAATTCCACTAGCTAAGAATGAAAATCCACCAGGTGAATGAAAATCCACCAGGTGAGAATGAAAATGCAGAAATGCCAAATGCTCCACCACCTCTATAGCCATCAATTGAAGACTTAATTCATGAAAAATTGGAGCAATTGAGAGGAATTTGTGATGTTTATAAGAAAATACCTCGATTATCCCGTATGTCAAACACATTGACAAGAATAATTACAAATGTAGAAACCCTCTCCACCCAACATAATGCCTTTCATTTGTGGCGACAAACCATGAGGGAATATAATGCATGTGGATTGTCTTATGATGATGTGAAAGATATCCAAATAACAAAAGCCCAAATAGCCTCTTTATTTATTAACCCCAGCACTAGTTTGCCAGTTAATGTTAACAAACCAAAACTTTCTATAAGCACACATAGGGGCATAGTAGATAACTTTTGGGATCGTTGGTGTATGGTTTTTGATAAACCACCCAACAATAATCTTGATGTACCTTTTTACTTTATTAAAAAAATGTATCCTAACTTTTTTTTAGGGCATCATGTCAATTACTTTGACATTAAAACCTTCCAAGGCATTGGTAGAGGTATGCCTCAGAATAGGCCAGGGGCAGCTAGAGTAGTCAGGCACCCACATATTCCTCGTTCTCCCCTTCCTCTGCCACCTCTAGTACAACATCCAGATATTACGGAGGATGCAACCACACAAACTATCCAGGCCATTCACTCTTTGAGTGGTATTTTGGTTTCCCATGCTTCTTTAGTAGCTTAGCCAGAGTCTGGTGATCTTGGTGATGGATCCAGTGTTGTTGCATCATCTTCCTTGGGTCCACAAATTTGTGTACCACATATTTGCAATACATGCCAGCAAATATGCTTGGGTCCTATTGTACAACCCCTTGAGTATCCATTAGACACTTCTGATTATGACATCTAGGATGTGGAGAATATAGCAGATCACACACAGGGGAGTGGAGCACACCTTACAGAGTCCTCTCCTGCTAGAGAGGTGGAAATTGGAGTAGTTACATAGGTAGCATTTAAGGTGTAAATTCATAACTTGCATTTTTTTAAGAATAATATTAATAAGAGATAGTATCAAGTACTAATATTTTTTTACATGGTCTATTTAAGAGTTAATGTATGAGGAGGAGCTCACACAAGTGACTGATAGCACCCTTAGGGGCATTTCATTTGGCCTCAACACACACACACACACATAGTATGTATTTTCGTACTCACTCATTAACATTTTTTTATTGTATATTTGCTTGTCATTTGAATTGTCAATAATGAAATTATATATTAACTTATATGTTTATCTTATTCTCTTCTTGTAGGAAACACCTAGTGCAAGCGAGGTGCAATGCTCTCTAAACTATGGAGGCATAGTGTTAGATAAGGGAAAGGTAATTGAACTCAAATTTGATTGAATTAAAATTTATAAGATCTTTTATTGATTATGCATACATTGACATAGATTTGTAGTTTCATATGTACTTGTCATTTTTATGTATAGGTGGTTGTGAGCTATACATCATTGTTGATAAGTGCCACAACACCCAAAGGAGTAGGTTTCGAACACCTGAAGGAGGAGGTGTTGAAACACCTAAAGTAGGAGGTGTTGAGAAACTTAAAGGAGATATAGAAAAAGATCAACCTAAAGATCTTGTATGTGTTTATTTTATTTTGTGCTTGGTAAATATGTTCTTATTACTAACAATTCTATGCTAACTTGGATCAATTTCATGTTTTTGTTCACATTTATAGATTGACATTACAAAAGTTGGTTTGGTTAGTTCTTTGAGGGGGGTATATTCTAGGACTCTTGACCCTTCAAAGAGACATATATTTCAAGTAATCAAGATTTCAATTTTAGAGTTCAATTATAATTCAATGTGTATTGATTTTTATGTTAATTATTCGATTTTAAATTATATGGTATAACTAATCTTAATTGCAGTTAGAATTTTTCTTGTGCAACTACCTTTAGAGCCAACGAGTGCTTCAAAGAGGCTCCATTTTGATGATCCACTAGTAGTTTAGGATGAGATAGACATTTTGGCATGCAAATTTTGAATAGATACCAAGATGGCATATGCCACATATTGTAGAACTTTGTTTGAGTTGATGTTGATGTCATTTTTGTATATGGACATACACTTGATTATTGGATAATTTGATATATATAGAAGTTGACAATCGAAATTTAATTTCCTCCTCATGTGCATGATTAAACTCTTTGAAATTTTAATCAAGTGAGCAATGGTTAAATATTATGTAGTTTATATTCACATTGTTGACTACATTGCATTGCACATCTTTCAAACTCAAAGCATTATTTCACATTGCATAAGTAACAACTAGATGCTGATAGATGAAAAAATATAAATAACAATATAGTTTTTACAAAGTCAACCTAAGCAGTTATGCAATTTCTTCACATTACATAACTAATAACTAGGAGCAACTATCAATTCCATTAGCTTGTCATGGAATTCTATGAGACCACATTTCTTTGAGGAAACTTGGCACAAAACTCACAAAAAATGAAAAGAAAGCACTCAAACAAACTTTAAAGGGATGCCGGACCTTTTGCCCCCTCATTCCACACACTATGCAACCATTTACTTGTAGTGTAGGGGCTGAACAATGGAGAAAGCATGTAAAAATAATATATATATAGCGTTAAAGAATGAATTGTGATTAGAATATCACATAACATCATATAAACAAGAAAAACACTATAAAATTGAATGCCATTTAAAACATGCATGATAAATATTCATCATTGAAACTTGAATTATAGTAGCTTGATGTACAAAGTCGATTGATGCTAGGTTTCAATTTGCATGATATTGAGAAAATAAGCTAACTGAGTAGAGTTATCAATATTCTTCAAAAATCATAAGAATTCTTTTAGTACACTAGCCATTTTGATGTCTTCTTGTAGTCTCAAACATTATTTTGTATCATTGTTACATTGGTCTTAGTTCAATGATGCTGAACAATTTAAAAAAAAAGAAAGTTGTGTCACGGTCCGCATTCAATACAACAAGCAAAAATGAAAGCTCAGCCTCCTGGAATGAAAATTATTGTTTGCAAAACAAATGAATAAGAATGAGGTAGTTAAGGTGTTTGAAGTTATTTAAAACATTCATGATAAATATTCATTATTGAAACTTGAATTTTGGTAGCTTGATATAAAAAGTCTATTGATGCAAGGGTTCAATTTGTATGATATTGAGAAAATAAGACAACTGAGTAGAGTTATCAACATTCTTCAAAAATCATAAGAATTATTTTAGTACACTCAAGAGTTATTAGATGTCTTCTTATAGTCTCAAAATTTATTTTGTATCATTGTTACATTGGTCTTGAGAGTGGTAGCTTAATATAGGTCTAGACAATACAAAGCCTATTTTACCTATACAGTGCAATAGTGGCATAGGAAGATTTTTCTTTGAAAGCAAAAATGAAAGCTCAGCCTCTTGGAATGAAAATTCTTGTTTGCAAAAAAAATGAATAAGAATGAGTTAGTTAAGGTGTTTGAAGTGATTTAGAGGTCGGTTTCAGGGTAGTTAAGGTGATTGAAGTCATTTAGAGGTTGCTTTTAAAGAAGAGAGATGTTGAAGAGTACATCAAGTCAGTGAGAACCAAAGGGTAATGTGTTTATTTTGTGGTAATCCTTTTTTTCTCTATAGATGTGTGATCAATTCTTAGTTCAATGATTTTGAACAATTTTAGAAAAAAAAAAAGTTGTGTCATAGTCTACATTCAATCCAAGAAGCAAAAATCAAAGCTCAGCCTCTTGGAATGAAAATGCTTGTTTGCAAAACAAATGAATAATAATGAGGTAGTTCCGGTATTTGAAGTTATTTAGAGGCCACTTTTAGGGTGGAAGGCTTAAAACTCCATTTAAAATGCACAAAAAACAATAAATTACTTCAAAACAAGTTTGTGAAGAAGTTAACTATGTTGCCCACTAGTTTCCTTTAAGAGTCCAAACTGCTAAAAGGCAACAATATTTGAAATGCTATTTCTCAAAGACAGTGATGCTTACAAACTCTCCATCCAAGGCTATGGGATTTTGTTGGACCATCTAAAAAAACCTCTCTCAATTTTTGCTATCTTGCAGGTGTTTTTCTATGGTGATGACTTTTTAGTGGAGGGAAAAGTTGTCAGATGGTAGTGTAAAGTTGCAAAGTGGTGCAACTTTCATTCCGCAACTCGTACGACCAAATAGACTATTCCAACATGTCTAGATGGGTACATTTATGCTAGGGATGGTCCTCTCTTGCACCCAAATACATCAAATCACTCTGAGCTACATTGGATCGACGATTTCCCTTAAGAGTCCAAAGTGCTAAAAGGCAACAATCTTTGAAGGTCTATTTATCGGAGACCGTGATGCTTACAAACTCTTCATTTGAGGCTATGGGATTTTGTTGGGACCATCTACAAAAAACTCTCTCAATTTTTTCTATCTCGAAGGTGTTTCCTATGGTGATGACTTTTCAGTGGAGGGAAAAGTTGCCATATGCAAGCAATGTAAAGTTGCAAAGTGGTGCAAATTTCACTCTGCAACTCGTACGACCAAATGAACTATTCCAACACATCCAGATGGGTACATTTACACTAGGGATGGTCCTCTCTTGTACCCAACTATGACGAATCACTCTGAGCTATATTGTATCGGTGATTTCCCTTAAGAGTTCAAAGTGCTAAAAGGCAGAAATCTTTGAAGGTATATTTCTCAAAGGCCATGATGCTTATAGACTCTCCATCTAAGGAAATGGGATCATGTTGGGACCATCTACAAAAACCTCTCTCAATTTTTTCTATCTCGAAGGCATTTTCTTGTGGTGATGACTTTTTAGTGGAGAGAAAACTTGTTAGATGCAAGTAGTGTAAAGTTGCAAAGTGGTACAACTTTCTTTCCACAACTCATATGACCAAATGGATTGTTCCAACACATCTAGATGGGTATATTTATGCTAGGGATGGACCTCTCTTGCACCCAAATATGTTGAATCACTCTGAGCTACATTGGACTGGTGATTTCCCTGAAGAGTCCAAAGTGTTAAAAGGCAGCAATCTTTGAAGGTCTATTTCTCAGAGACCATGATGCTTATAGACTCTCTATCCAAGGCAATGGGATCATGTTGGGAGCATCAACAAAAACATCTCTCATTTTTTGCTATCTCTGAGGAATTTTCCTATGTTGATGACTTTTCAGTGGAGGAAAAAGTTGCCAGATGCAAGCAGTGTAAAGTTGCAAAGTGGTGCAACTTTCATTCCACAACTCGTATGATCAAACAAACTATTCCAACATGTTTGGATGGGGATGTTTACACTAGGGATGGTCCTCTCTTGAACCCAAATAAGCCGAGTCACTCTGAGCTACATTGGACCAATGATTTCCCTTAAGAGTCCAAAGTGTTAAAAGGAAACAATATTTGAAGGTCTATTTCCTGGAGACCATGATGCTTACAAACTCTCCATCTAAGGCTATGGGATCATGTTGGGACCCTCTACAAAAACCTCTCTCGGTTTTTGCTATCATGAAGAAATTTTCTTGTGGTGATGACTTTTTAGTGGAGGGAAAAGTTGCCAGATGCAAGCATTGTAAAGTTGCAAAGTGGTGCAACTTTCATTCCAAAACTCATACAACCAAATAGACTATTCCAACACATCTAGATAATTATTTTTATGCTAGGGATGGTCCTCTCTCACAACCAAATATGCCGAATCACTTTGAGCTACATTGGACTGACGATTTCCCTTAAGAGTCCAAAGTGCTAAAAGACAACAATCTTTGAAGGTCTATTTCTAAGAGACTGGGATGCTCATAGACTCTCCTTCTGAGGGTATGGGATTGTGTTGGGACCATCTACAAAAACCTCTCTCAGTTTTTTCTATCTCGAAGGTGTTTTCCTGTGGTGATGACTTTTGAGTGGAGGGAAAAGTTGCCATATGCAACTAGTGTAAAGTTGCAAAGTGGTGAAACTTTCATTCTACAACTCATACAACCAAATGAACTATTCCAACACATCTAGATGGGTACATTTACACTAGGGATGGTCCTCTCTTGCACCCAAATATGTTGAATCACTTGAAGCTACATTGTACCGGTGATTTCCCTTAAGAGTCCAAAGTGCTAAAAGGCAGAAATCTTTGAAGGTCTATTTCTCGGAGACCATGATGCTTACAGACTCTCCGTCTAAGGCTATGGGATTGTGTTGGGACCATCTACAAAAACCTCTCTCAGTTTTTTCTATCTCGAAGGAATTTTCTTGTGGTGATGACTTTTCAGTGGAGGGAAAACTTGTTAGATGCAAGCAGTGTAAAGTTGCAAAGTGGTACAACTTTCATTCCGCAACTCATATGACCAAATGGATTGTTCCAACACATTTAGATGGGTATATTTATGCTAGGGATGGACTTCTCTTGCACCCAAATATTTTGAATCACTCTGAGCTACATTGGACTGGTGATTTCCCTTAAGAGTCCAAAGTGCTAAAAGGCATCAATCTTTGAAGGTCTATTTCTCAGAAACCATGATGCTTATAGACTCTCCCTCCAAGGCTATGGGATCATGTTGGGACCATCAACAAAAAACTCTCTCATTTTTTGCTATCTCAAAGGAATGTTCCTATGGAGATGACTTTTCAGTGGAGGGAAAAGTTGCCAGATGCAAGTAGTGTAAAGTTGCAAAGTGGTGCAACTTTCATTCCACAACTTGTATGACCAAAAAAATTGTTCCAACACATTTGGATGG
Organism: Sequoia sempervirens; assembly: GCA_007258455.2. Taxonomy (NCBI): domain Eukaryota; kingdom Viridiplantae; phylum Streptophyta; class Pinopsida; order Cupressales; family Cupressaceae; genus Sequoia; species Sequoia sempervirens. Next base: position 18,891 of record VDFB02051860.1, on the reverse strand, counting down.
GTACTTTTACACTAGGGATGGTCCTCTCTTGAACCCAAATAAGCCGAGTCACTCCGAGCTACATTGGACCAACGATTTCCCTTAAGAGTCAAAAGAGCTAAAAGGAAACAATATTTGAAGGTATATTTCCTGGAGACCGTGATGATTAAAAAATCTCCATCCAAGGCTATGGGATCGTGTTGGGACCATCTACGAAAACCTCTCTCGGTTTTTGCTATCTTGAAGGAATTTTCTTGTGGTTATGACTTTTTAGTGGAGGGAAAAGTTGCTAGATGCAAGCAGTGTAAAGTTGCAAAGTGGTGTAAATTTCATTTGAAAACTCATACGACCAAACAGACTATTCCAACACATCTATATTGGTACATTTACGCTAGGGATGGTCCTCTCTCACACCCAAATATGCTGAATCACTCTGAGCTACATTGGTCTGACGATTTCCCTTAAGAGTCCAAAGTGCTAAAAGACAACAATCTTTGAAGGTCTATTTCTAAGAGACCGTGATGCTTATAGACTCTCTGTCTGAGGCTATGGGATTGAGTTGTGACCGTCTACAAAAACATGTCTCAGTTTTTTCTATCTTGAAGGCGTTTTCCTGTGGCGATGACTTTTTAGTGGAGGGAAAAGTTGTCAAATGCAAGTAGTGTAAAGTGGTGCAACTTTCATTTCGCAACTTGTACGACCAAACAGACTATTCCAAAACTTCTATATGGGTATGTTTACGCTAGGGATGGTCCTCTCTTACACACAAATATGTTGAATCACTCTGAGCTACATTGGACTGAGTCAAATTAGGTGAAAAATTGATGCAGACACAAGGGCGCAATCACAAACTCTTTGCAACCTACCTATTTGAGGCATCTAACAAGATTATTCTAACCTCTTTAGACAGTCCAAAACTCCCTTAAAACTTGACAGGTAACTAAATACACATTTCCCTCTTTAACCTCCTTAAACCCTTGTAATAGTGAGAAACTAGTTTTTGTCCAATTACTCCACCATTTTCCAAAACACCAGATGAACACATGACTGATTCAAACACCCATATCCAAGTTACACAACATATATGAGAAACAATATAGACTCCTTTGGACCAGCATTGACTTCCTATACATTCACCCTTGAACAAGCTACTCAATTAGCCCAAAAATACAAAGCAACATACCTTCAAATGCCACACAAACCCCTAAAACCTTGGGCAACAAAAAAATTACCAAGGAAACAAAGATTCTGGAATTAGATTCCATTTGTACGGACCTATAATTGTCAAGTAAAAAAACCTTATTTTTAGTGTAATTCTTGAGGGTTTATTAGATGTAGCACTTCCACAACCTTTCAGACTCTTCTACCACCTTAGAAACCTTTATTTAGGCCCCAATATGCTTAGAAAACAAAGAAACTTCTGGTATCTCAGAGATTTTTGTAAACCCTAGGGTAAAAACTTTATTAAATTCAAGTGAAAAAGAACCACCATTTTTTGGACCTTCAACTCTTCAATTTATTTCAAAACCTAGTTCTCCACACCTTCCACTCTTGAAATAACATCAAGACATGTAATAATGTTTCTACATAAATTTTTATACAAAGCAATGGGAAGATAAAACCATGTAAGTGGTTTCCCCAAACTAATTGCCACCAAAACCATTCTTGATAGTTTAAAACCATGAACCACCCCAACATGTAATTATAATAGCACTCAAGATAGCCCTCCACCATGAACATATCAACTAAGTAGGAACCCATAACATTATGGAAAGATGATCCACTTCTCCCAATGTAACTCCCAAGCATTACATGTGAGAGATGGTCAATTTCATTCATGGCAATGATTGTGTGACTCCCATTGATGACCTTCTTTATTCAGTCCCATTACAAAAATATCCCAAACATTCCAAAGAATACTAATGAAAACAATATTTCCCTCAACACCTCATGATCATTAAAGTACTCATTCTAACAATACAAGAGATTTACACATCAAATTGCAAGTGTATAATTTACTATATCTTAACATAAAAATGCAAAACCTAATAGAAAAATGTATCAATGAGGTACAAAGATGTATAAGAAAGTTCAAATTTGAAAATAGAATGTAAACTTAGAAAACTATAGATTTGAAAACCTTAATAATGTAAAACCCTAAAAAGAAGGTTAGATCAAGTGTATGATTGGTTAGGATCAACAAAATATAAAGAAAAAAAAATTATTTACGAAGTTAACCTAGGATAATTAATAAAATCCAATCAATCAAACACAGTCAACCTAACATAATTAAGGGTTGATAGGGGTATTAGATAATTAAGGGTTGATAAGGGTATGAATGTTTATCTTTGATGTACTCTTGAATATCTAGGGACTTGGTGGTATTTAGAAATATCATAAGGGTTGTTGATTTCTCATGGGGAGGCAAGTTCTCATAGATCAATCCCCAAAAACTGAAACAAGATTAAAAATAGTTGGAAAGCACTATAGATGTTCAAAAAATTTACTCATTTTTATTGCATTGAATTAAAATATCTCACTATTAATTGCTCCAATGCTATAAGATAAATGAATGTTTTCATGATTATAATCAATATATTATATGTTATTAATGCTAGCATATATCATCAAATTATGCCAAACATGTGTTTAGTCAACTCAAAGTGGGTGAATGACACCACTTAGCCAAAAGTTTTAATTTTGAATTTTAAAATGAAAGAGAATAGGTTTGTGACCATGAGGTCACCCTTGCGAATTAAAGAATTGGGTTTTAGGAGCAAAAGTTGCAAGCCACTATAATTTATTATATATAAATGGGAAATATTACAAAACCTAGTTCAAATGAGCATACCGACAGGAAAGAACTAGGAAGAAAACCTTCAGTTGTAGCTCGATTAAGTACAAAAATAGACCCCTATACAAAAGCTATGAGTTTCCAAAATACAGACCCCTTTACATTTTAAACATACCCTTTATACAATGCAAAACATTTGACCCATATTTCAAAAAACATCACTGGGTATAGATTATGCCCATACAAAATTATGACCATTTTACATTGTTTCCAATTTGAGAATTCAAATTTTACAAAATTTTCCCATTAGAGGCATTCAAAGCACAGTCTTCAACAATAGTAGTATGTTCACATTCTGGACTGACAAGAACCTATATAAAACCATCAAGGTAGCTTAGAATAACAAATATATATTATTCTAAATCACACAAAATATGATGAGATGGTAATGCAAACTATAAAATATGCTTAGAATAACCAATCTATATTATTGTAATATATTTCATACCTCTCTGAAAGGATCAAAGTTGGCTATTGTTGCAGTAGGTCCATGATCAATCGTGCCAGGAATATCGTAAAAGTGGGAAAATGAGAAATTTATATTGTCACAATACAAAATATGCTTAGACTAACATATCTATATTAATCTAAACAACCTGAATGATGATGAGTTGGTGATGCAAACTATAAAAGACGCATACCTCTTCGAAAGGATTAGAGCTAGCTATTGTTGCAGCAGGTCCATGATCAATTGTGCTAGGAATATCGTTAAATTGGGAAAATGAGAAATCTATATTGTCACAATAGAAAAGATGCTTAGACTAACATTTCTATATTAATCTAAACAACCTAAATGATGATGAGCTACTTATGAAAACTATAAAAGACACATACCTCTTCAAAAGGATCAGAGCTGGCTATTGTTGCAATAGGTCCATGATCAATCTTGCCAAAAATATTACAAAAGTGCATACAAAATATCACTATTAAAGACACTTGCATTGCAATAGTATATAAAATATCAGTATTAAATAAAGAACACTAATGAAATTAATCATAATGAACATAAGAATTTTACCTTCCATTCTTGAAAATGCGGGTCATCTCTTTGCTTAAGAGTATCCAATATTGATTCATGATCAACATTACTAAGTGTCCATAGTTGTTTTCTCTTTGGTCTAGCATGATACTTCAACAACTTAACATTTATTGTTGTAACAAGGTGCAAATACATGAGAATGGTTTTGTGTTTATCATAGTCTTCAAATGCATGTATGCCATTCTTTCTAATCATGTATGTTCGCAACCAAGTTCCTACAACCACAAATGAACTTATAGGATACATGAAACTATCATCATCTTCCATGAGTTGTGTTAGCTTATTCTTTACTCGCACACATTGAGCCAACCAATAATTTGATCTCTCTTCATTCCCTTGCAGTGCAACAACTGCAAAAATATGTCCTAGCTATAGTAGATCTGAAAGCAAGTCGTAATCAACTAAACTTTCCATTATGTCATTTTTGATGGATATTGTTTGAGATAAAGGAGTTAGATATTGTGGTACCCATGTATCCACCCACTCACTTGACTCGCATTGATCCCACTCGCACTGAATACAACTCTGACAAAAACAAGCTAACTCTCATGTCCAAATGATCCATGTGCCTGCATCTGAGCTTCAAAATGTATGCATATTTGAAGAATATTTGATTGTAGGAAAATCCAATCTACCTCCCACTATACCCTCCTCAATGAACCAAAAGAATCTGCGCACTATTGAATCAAGTGTCCCTCCTTGTGACAATGCTAAACTACACCAATAAGTATAGAACATGCATCACTGAATTTTGCTCCTAAAATCTTCAATTGCTTCGTGACTAGAGCTCTCTTTATGCATGCACCTACTCCATCATGCTCCCCTTTCCCATGTATAGCTTCAAAAAAACTTCAAATATGAGGTAGACCCCTCTCGATATGCATTCTACTCAACCAATAAAACATATGAGCATTCTTGAATTGACCTATGCAATTATCTGACCAAATTAGATGTCGGCCCAATAATATATCATGCTCCTGCAAGAACTCAAAAAAATTATTGAAACAATGTTGGACATACTCAGACGAGTGAGATCTATCATCACTCATATAAAAATGATACTCTCTACTTATCTTTCAATCCTCCTCTATACTATCAGGTGCAAGTCTAAATGTTATGTGGACAAAAATAGCATTCTGAATTTAATTGTAATATTGAGATTGTACCTCATTTTGTGGTTGCAATGTGTAGTTTTCTAAAAATTCAACCACTAATATAATAGTGCCAATTGGAAAATAGTCCTTACACATCCTAAATTGTTTATCCAACCATTCAGACTTATGACTATGCCTTGCATACCTGTAGAAAAGATTGTCCTTAAAATCTGAAATAAAATCAGCAACACTGCATTCTTTTGTAATCAACTCACATCTAGAACCTTCACCTCCGCTTTGCAAAGTATATTTGACTATCTCATATCTCTTTTTCTCAACAATCTTCTTTCCAAATTCATGTATGGAACTCTCATGAAAACATTGAACAAACTTTGACAAGCCACCACATTGTGAGCACTTTGCATTTAAACAATCATTTCTATAGAAAAAGCAACCATCATCTCTAGAACATAAAAATAGATCTAGCAAGTCCCTTGATGATTTCGAAAGATGCATTGCACCACACTATTGTAACATTTCATTAGTATGCAAAGTAGAATGGATATAGCATAATAGCTCATGGTAAATTGAAAACTCCACATGTTATTTGCAACAACAAGTATTATGAATCTTAAGAGGCACACAATAAAATGGCTTCAAACCCTCAAAAGTCATTTGCGATATTTTCATATTTTTATATGTTTCAATAAAAATTTTAAACAATTTTTTTTTTTATTCTAAGAAATGTTTAGGATGTGGTGTATGGTCTTGATTGCCAATTCTTAAATTTAAAACATCCTTTGCATTGGGTGATACTCTATAGTTATCATGCCAAAATTGTTGAGTTACCTACTTTATGTTATAGGTTATCTTCTTATCAACAGGTGGAAGCCTCCTGCAAAAAGCCCATGTATCATTTTGAAGAGGATCATCTATTCTTTCTCTTCTTTCAAGTGCTCTATCCAAAGTTTTAAGATTTATGTCAAAATAAATACATGTTTGTCTCATAAAGCGAGCCTTTTTCAATTGATGGCTTACTAGGGCAGTTGTAATGACTTTCCGAGCAGCTCTCTTATCCTTTTCCTTGTTAATTTTTCCAATAGACTTGAGAGCATTAAAAGATTTTTGACAATAATATAATTTTTTCGGTCTTCTTGTTCACACGAATCTTCAATTTGGCTAGCAAAGGTCTCATCTTTTGCATCTTTAGAAATTGTACAAAAATTTAGCATTGCTTGGTCAATGTCTTATCACTAAAATATTGGTTGAAAAGTCTTCTAGCCAACAATTGAATAGTTCATGTTGACCTCTTTCCTTCAAATTGTTTATAATGTTCCCATCAAATTCAAGTAACCATTTAGGGGTTCTTGCGGATCTTGAAATTGGAATATGTCTTTCTTCCATACAAGGTTCTTCATTTCTCATGTAATTTGGTGAAACATAATTTACACTTAATTTAATATTATGTTCAAAATCTTCATTTCCAACATTTTCACCTTGAGAATTTTCAATATCAATTTGAATAATTTCATTCCCAATTTCAATATCATGTTCAACATCTTCAAATCCAACTTTTTCACCTTGAACATTTTCATTATCAATTTCAATATTTTCATTCCCAATTTCAATATATCATGTTCAACATCTTCAAATCCAACATTTTCACCTTGAACATTTTCATTATCAATTTCAATAATTTCATTCCTAATTTGAATATCATGTTCAACATATTCAATTCCAACATTTTCACCTTGAACATCTTCAATTTCCTCTTCACTTGAAAGACCATAGGGGTTAGGTTCACCAATATTTCACATACCTTGTCTTCTCTTCCTATGACTTTCTCTATATCTTTGTCTATATGCTTCAATTTCTTCTTTTGTAAGCTTTCTCTTATGTTTTTGCTTCTGACAGCTGTTGCTTCCCATTATACCTCATAAAAGATGCTAAAAAATCATTGCTTATGACAAATTTCAATAGAAGATGCTTCAAAAAGTTTATCTTTGTCCCTTCCTATCTGAAACCGCATGTTTGTCACTTGGAAACATAATGTAGGGCCCATTGGAATACACAAAATGATCCACATGGGGCCTTTCTATGGCCCGCAAATATGATATCCATTATAATCTGATATCTAATTCATTGTAAAAATTTATGATGTTTTGTAATGGTATGATTTTAGTTCTACAAATCGGATATTTGATTTGTGTACACATAGACCTAAGGGTTAATGGTAGATAGTAGAGGGTTTAAGGGTTAAAGGTTTAGGGTTTAGGGTATATGGTAGAGGGTTTAAGGGTTAAGGGTTTATGGTAGAGGATTATAAGGGTTTAGGTTTTCATGGTAAGGGTATAGGGGAGAGAGATAGATGGAGAGTGTGTGAGATAGTGACCTGAGAGAGTGGGATAAGGTCAGAGAGGGTGGGAGAGTCAGATAGAGTGGGAGAGAGGGAAGGAGATGGTGGGAGAGAGTGGGAGAGTGTGGTAGAGAGTGCGAGAGAGGGAGGGAGATGATGGGAGAGAGTGGGAGAGTGGTAGAGTGGGAGAGAGGGAGGGAGAGAATAGAAGAGTGGAAGAGGGTGGGAGAGAGTGGGACAGGGTGGGAGAGGTTAGGATAGAGTGGGAGAGATTTGGAGAGGAGAGGGAGGGAGAGAGTGGGAGAGTGTGTGATGGATGAGTGAGTGAGATAGATACCTAAGAGAGGAGAGGGGGTAGGATGAAGAGACTTGAGAGAGAGACAGAGAGGGGGAGTGGTAGAGAGATAGAGGGAGGGAGGGTTAAGGGTAGAGGGTAGATGGTTTAAGAGTTTAGGGTTAAGGGTAGAGGGGAGGGAGATATGAGTGAGAGAGAGAGAGAGATAGAGGGATTGAGTGAGAGAGAGACCTAAGAGAGGGAGAGGGGATAGGATGGAGATATTTGGGAGAGAGAGAGAGAGGGAAGGTTTTGGAGAGAGATAGAGGGAGGTGGGGTTAAGGGTAGAGGGGTGAAACATAAAGGGAGTGAGTGAATGAGAGAGACCTGAGAGAGGGAGAGGGGGTAGGAGGGAGAGACTTGAGAGAGAGAGGGTTTAGGGTTATGGGTAGAGGGGAGAGAGATGAAAGGAGTAGAAGAGAGATAAAGGGTAGACAGTAGAAGGTAGAGGGGAGGGAGATAAGAGTTAGTGAGAGAGAGAGAGACCTAAGAGACGGAGAGGGGGTAGGAGGGTGAGGCTTGAGAGAGAGAGGGAAATTGGGAGGGAGTTGGAGAGAGATAAGGGGTGGAGGGTTTAAGGGTTTAGAGTTTAATTGTTAAGGGTCTAGGGTAGAAGGAAGAGAGATAGAGGGAGTGAGAGAGAGAGGAAGGGAGTGGGAGAGACAGAGGGTAGAGGGTTAAGGGTAGTGGGGAGAGAGATAGGAGTGAGTGAGAGAGAGACCTAGGAGAGGGAGAGGGGGTAGGAGGGTGAGACTCGAGAGAGAGAGGGAGGGAGGGCCGGAGTGGGAGAGAGATAGAGGCTAGAGGGTTAAGCATAGAGGACAGAGGGTTTAAGGCCTAGAGCTTAATGGCCTAGGCTCTAGGCCTAGGCTTGCAGAGGAGAGACATATAGTGAGTGAGAGAGAGAGACTGAGAGAGGGAGAGGTGGCAGGAAGGAGGGTCCTAAGAGAGAGAGTAGAGGGTCTAATGGCCTAGGTTATAGGTAGAGGGGAGAGAGATAAACGGATTCAATGAGAGAGAGAGAGGGAGGGAGCGGGAGAGAGATATAGGCTAGAGGGTAGAAGGTAAAGGGTAGAGGGGAGGGATATAGGAGTGAGTGAGAGAGATAATTGAGAGTGGGAAAGGGGTTAGGATGATGAGACTTGAGAGAGAGAGGGAGGGAGGGAAGGAATAGGAGAGAGATAAAGGGTAGAGGGTTTAAGGGTTTAGAGTTTAATGGTTAAGGTTTTAGGGTTTAGGGTTAAAGTAGAGGGGAAAGAGATAGAGGGAGTGAGTGAGTGAGAGAAACCTAAGAGAGGGAGAGGAGGTAGGAGGGAGTGGGAGAGAGATAGAGGGTAGAGGGCTCCATGGGGTTTAAGGATTTAAGGGTTAAGGGCAAAGGGCCAAGGGTAGAGGAAGAGACTTAGGAGGAGTGAGTGAGAGAGAGACTTGGGGAGAGGGAGACGGGGCAGGAGGGGAGATGAGAGAGAGAGAGAAGGGACTTTGACAGACATAGGAGAAAGGGCCATAAGTAGATGGTAGGGTCTAAGCATTTAGGGCCTAAGGGCATAGGGAGACAAAATAGAGGAGTGAGAGAGACAGAGAGACAACCCAAGAGAGGAGAGGGGTAGGAGGAGAGGCCAGAGAGAGAGAGAAAGAGAGGGTAGAGGGTAGAGAGTAGAGGGTTTGTTGTTTAGGGTTATGGGTAGAGGGGAGAGAGGTAGAGGGATTCAGTGAGAGAGAGTGAGGGAGTGGGAGAGAGATAAATGGTAGAGGGTAGAAGATAGAGCATTAAGGGTAGAGGGGACATAGATATGAGTAAGTGAGAGAGAGAGACCTAAGAGAAGGAGAGGTGGTAGGAGGGTAAGACTTGAGAGAGAGGGAGGGAGGGAGGGAGTGAGAGAGATAAAGGGTTTAAGGTTTAGGGTTAAGGGTAGAGGGGAGAGAGATAGAGAGTGAGTGAGAGATAAAGACCTGAGAGAGGGAGAAGAGGTAGAAGGGTGAGTCTTGAGAGAGAGAGAGGGTAGAGGGTAGAGGGTAGAGGGTTTGGGGATCAAGGGTTTAGGGTTTAGGGTTATAGGTTATGGGTAGAGGGGAGAGAGAGAGGGAGAGGGAGGGAGTGGGAGAGAGATATAGCTTTAAGGTTAAGCATAGAGGGTAGAGGGTTCAAGGGTTAATGGTAGAGGAGAGGGAGATAGAGGGAGTGAGTGAGAGAGAGACCTGAGAGAGGGAGAGGGGGCACGAGGGAGAGTCTTGAGAGAGAGAGGGATAGAGGGTAGAGGGTTTAATGGTTTAAGTATTTAAGGTTTAAGGATAAAGGGCTAAGGGTAGAGTAGAGAGACATAGGAGTGAGTGAGTGAGTGAGAGAGAGAGAGAATTAGGAGGGAGAGGGGAAGAGGGCAAGAGGGGAAGAAGGGTAGAGAGAGGGAGAGAGAATTAGGAGGGAAATAATTTGAGAGAGAGAAAGGGGGAAAGAGATAATATTTAAATACTTTATATGTTAGTAATATTAATTATTTATAATATAATATTTTATATATTAGTAATATATATACATTAACTAAAATATAGAAATAATATTTAAATATTATACATAATAATATAATATATTATATATTAAATAATAAACTATATTGTATATTCTAAACTTGATATATTAAAATAAACTATAAAATATTTATTACATTTTCTAAATCATATATTATAAAGTGTAAAACATTTTTTAAAATCATATATAAAAAAAATCGGATATCCGATTTGAAACAGATATCTGATTCAAAATGGATATCTGATTTGAAACAGATATCTAATATTCTGACAAAGAATTTATTTCCTTGGGATTAGGCTCGGGCTTGCTTTGGTATTTGGCTTGGACATTCCAATCCTAGGAAGTCAACACAAAAAACATGTTTGACAACTTACTTTGTTTTTCTAGACTTCGTCCATGTGGCTAGCGACTTTATTTTTAGCCAAAATTGATGAAACAAAAAGGTTTTGTAGAGGAGACACTCAACTTTCCACCAATATAAACTATTCTTTACTTTGAATTTAATAAATAATTATTATTCATTTTCTATTAGAATTACGACTAGAGTCTTGATTGATAGGCTGATTGAAAAACATCTATAAATTTTAAATGGTATCATATTTTTTGAATCCAAAATATGTGTCACATTCTATGCTTTGCATACTATAGGATTAAAATAAAAACTAAAAATTGAATTTCATGAAGTTTTGAAAAAGTTAAGGTGGTCAGACATATGAGTTTTTTTTTTTTTTTTAAGTTGTAATAAAAAATTCATAATTAATTAATTACTTGGAAAAAAATTACAAAAAAATATGTGTCACATCTGGACATGAGTCCTCTACTTATATCTAAAATCTTATAAAAAAATATTATCTTTTATTGTGGTTAGGGTGGTCAAACAAACACCTACTTCTTATTTTTTCCCTAAAATTTAAGTACTACTCCATTGAAATTTCAAATTTTCACCAAATAGACTTTACAAAAAAAAAAACTTAGTAGTTTAGAAACTACATTCAATTTTCTACAGATTCTATTCTTACATATTTTTGAAATAATATAGATAACTTATTCAAATTTTTATGTCAAGTTTCCTAACCCTGTTTTTTCTAAATTTTTATTGCCACTTAAGGGCCTAGTTTTTCCATGATGATCCTACACATACCCTAAACATAAGACTGATAAGCTAGGAAGCCACTTTCAAAAAGATGCAGATTTTCCACCAACATGTTCAAAGCCATTAACCAATCTTTCTTTTGTTTCCACTCATTTACCTTTGTGTTGGTGATCATGCTCAAATGAAGGTTTTGATTTGTTAATATTAGGCACATAATGATAACATAATTTCTTTTTGGATGAAGATGGAAGTTGAAAATCATGAATGAAAACATGACTTCTCAAGAAAGAAATGGCATGATATTTTCTTTTTAAATCATCAATCTCCTCCATGGAAATGGTAGATATGTATCTGTTTAGAACTTGGTAGAGATGTGAGGAAGTGTGATGCATTGTGGATAATAACATGCCTTGGAATATGTCAACATATGTCTCTTCTTATGAAACAAAACCTTCTTTGAATAATTAACATTAGAAATTAATACTTGGTGAGCATATTGTATAATCACACTAGAAACCAACAATGGAAGATTGAGAGTCTCAACTAAGAATTCCACCTTATATATAACATTCATACTAGAAGCCAACAACTAAAGACAAAATTTCATAAATAAAGTTCATGTGTTATATATCATGCCTTTGAGGGGTCCACAAGTACCATGAGCATTTTGAAATCCTTCTCCATCTAAATGCAACCATTCCAAGACCATTGGGAGGTGGTTATACAATATGAGCCAAGTATTAATTTGTAATGTTAATTATTGAAAGAAGGTATATAAATTATTTGAGCATCTTAATTCTCATACAAAGTTACATCTTAGTGAATTTCTCAATGTATGAGTTCCATATATTTTTAAATTTTTCTTAATATAAAAACATATTTTATTTTATTAAATTAACCTATCTATTCCATGTTACAAATGATGCTCTTATTTTAAATTATATGTATATAATCCAAAATTAATTAGTAATTTTCAAGATAGAGTACACACAATTTCTTTAGTTAAAATAAAATAATATTCTTATTTCCATGTGAGAGTTATGTAGAATGGTTTTTGATGTCTCAAAAATATTTTTTTCATACATACTAAATTTTTATCATTACATTATGAGTGAATCATCTCAATTATATATCCAAGCACATAAAAAATTTATAGAGTGGAAAGAAAAATAATCACACATTTATCATATTTTTATATGTATAAAGTTTCTACCATCAAACTATTTATACTTATAGATTAAATTATTTTTGAATTTGGTTATTTGGGTTCAACATGTCATGCTATAGGATTTTCTTGTGTTTTCACCATGTTGTCATGTGTAGATAGCTACGTATTTTATAGGTTTAGGAATTTTAGAGGAAGAAAAGGTTGAACAAAATGCATAAGGATGAGATGGAGCCTTTTTTACCTTAGGATTTGGTTGAGACTCCCCTTGAGCATAATAGAGGGGTGGTTGGCCCTCTTGTAGACATGAATAATTTAGAAGGTCTTGTCAAGAGAAATTTAAAGGAGATTGGTAGAGACACAAATCATGTTACAAATGGATTAGTTGGAGTTCATTACCTCTAACAGTCTATTGAATTGCAACATTCACCTATTGGCATTTCTTCTAATAATTTAAAAATATGAAGAAGGTTCAAGTTTAGAAGATTGTAGGAACCCTTTATTCCCTTTGGTCTCAAGTTTGGAAACTAAAGATAGAAACTCCATTACAAACCTAAACTAGGTTTGAATTCATGGAAAAGGATAAGGTTCAAACTAAGATATAGTTCCATTAAGAATTTTGGATTCAAGTTGTGAAATGATAGATCTAATAATGTTTTTGGGAAAATGACCCTCTTTATTAGATACATTGCCACCTATTGGTGGAGTATTTCTAATTGATGTTATTTTTCTAACTTACAACTATATTTTTCTTGTTGTTGTTCCATGCCAATATGATTGATCTTTTTTTGTCTCTTTATTGGTCTTTGTAAAAGGGTGGGCCCCTTTCAAAATTTCTATTTCTAATTCATAAATTCAACCAAAATTATTTACCCTAAAATCAAAATATAAATAATTGAAACTTTAAAATAGTCTTTTTTGATATTATATAATAGCCTCATGTATTTAATTTATAAATCCTATTATTCTTTATGTTTAATTTCAAAATTTTAATGCTCTCAAGTATAGATTACAAGAACTCATTCTTTACATTTTTTCTCTTTCTTTTGTACTATTTTGTATATGGGTTTCTTATATGCATTGCCTCAAACATATAATTTTGATGTCCTATACCTAGTTCTAAATGTAGTTTTATGAATGTATTCCTCCTTTATTCTTTGCTAATTGTAATTGAATATTAGACCTATTTTTTAAAATATGGCCACCCCTCTAGATTAGTAAAATAACTCATCTATTTTAGGTGGTGTATATTAATGTTAATTGTTTATTTATTGAACATACATAATCAAGACAAATTGGAAAAGTTTCTTATCTTTCTTTTTCATAAAAATAGTTGGAGAATCCCATGACAAGACACTAGAACATATAAATCCTTTTTTTTAAATGTCATTTAGGTTCAATCCTTTAATTCATGCAAATATGAAGTGTTTGTTTGATAGGGATCTCTAGATATAGGGGATAATTCATGCATGAACTCTATTAAAAAATAAAACACCCATTTAGGAGCAAACATGAAGAGTTCATTACGGGATTTAGACATCCTAAGACCTTTGTAATGGAGGTTTATTTTCATTTGAATGGTTCTCATTCAGTTTTACTAAATAAAAATTAACAACAAACAAGGCACACCCTTTTATTTATTCTCTTTTGATTTGTAAAATAGAAAATTTAATAATACCTTCATTCCTTCTAATGCTAATAGAACTATTTTACTATACATTTCATTCAAACAATCTAGTTTCTTTCCTCTAAATTTATTCTTCAATTCATACATTTAGTGAAAACCAGCCATTTTTGGAGTAATGTCATAAGACTCAAAGGAAAAATATGAAGAATTTTATCCAAGTTTCTATTGTATGCACCCTAAACTTTATATCATGAACTATTTGATATAATGTCTCAAATAAATTTGTTAATGAACTGTTTGATATAATGCCTCAAATAAATTTTGAATAGTTTTTTTGATGGAGTATGATAGAAATAGTGTTTTTGATATAATGCCTCAAATAAATTTCCAATAGTTTTTTAGATATAGTTGGTGATCCCATAATAGTGGTTTACAATTTTTGGCCAAACTGGACACTGAAATTATTATTTTTAACTAAATATTCACATTCGGGCACCTATAGTGGCTAAACTATGAGGAATTTGAAGATGGTGCAAACTAGAGTCTCATCAAATTTTGTCTGTAGATTCTAAAAATATTTTTTTTAAAAATTTTGGAATCAAATTGCACTTCTTTTTCTATCTCCCACGAAAACTAATTTTTTCAGAAAACAACATTTTTAAAAAGTGACGCACACCATATAATGCATAACTTTTTTTCCATGAACGATAAAATTCTAATTCTTTCAAATTTAGATTTGTAACTTTGATATCTAGTTCTTCCACTTGGTTAGATAGTTTTTTATTGAATATTTTTTCCTTAATCAAGTTTCAAAGTCAAACAAATTACAACGCATACGCAGGACCGTGATAATGCTTAACTTTTTCTTGTATATGTCAAAATTTAATTTAATTTTGTTGGATCAAGGACTTCAATATTTGGTGCACTCATAATTTTCAAATTTTTTAATAATCTTCTATTTTTCCACATGAAGAACAAAGAAATTCATTTTGATGAAAACCTATGTTTAATAAAACTTTAAAAATCAAATACATAACAAAACCAAAACATATTAAAATTATATTCATTGATAGCTTGTTCTAAGGAATACCATAATCATTTGAAATAAATTTTAAATGAATTCATTTGATCCCCCAAAAGCTAAATCAAAAGTGATTTTTATCAGCATTTTGATAAGTGTAAAGGAGACGCATTTATAGGTATGGTTTAAAACTAGTGAGGTTCTATCCAAGGGGGTTTGATCTAAGGTGATTTGATCAAACCCTCTTCAATTGGAATCCTTAAAATGGAACTTTTTAAGGCTTAAATCATTATATTTTTTAAAAATATGTGATTTCAGCTAAAATCTATTCTTCTTGGGAATTGTAAACCACTATTATGACAGCACCTGGGAGCAAATAAATTTGTTAATGAACTATTTGATATAGGGTGCATACAATGGACACACTATTTCTATCATACTCCGTCAAAAATTACCATGAATTGTTTGGTATAATGCCTCAAATAAATTTTTTAATGAATTGTTTGAGGGTAAAAGCACAAAGTTGTGTCACACTTTCAACCAACTTATCAGTACAACTGAATTTAAAATTTTCTAACTAAAAATCAATTTTGGTCAAACATATGATCTAGTAAGATTCATTCTAGCTAAGTTAGATACTTCTACAACTTTTTCAACTAAAATTGTTGGTTAAAACTATATGGAGCACCACTTTGAGTCCAATTTACCAAAAAAATAAAATTATTTGAAAAACTTGAAGTTTCAATAGCTCATACTAATGTAAATACCATCTTTTAAAAGTATAAAAATACCCTTTTGTAGATCCATAAGTGTAGTTTTCAAAAATATATTTATTTTAATAGTTTAATTATCATTTATATTTTATTTTATATTTTTACTAAAAGTAGATTATCAACACAAAATATTAGGTTCATTACCATACCAAGGAAAAATACTAAAAATTATTAAAATAAATTGAAAAAAAATATGATGCACTAGATAAAATAATCTATTTCAAGATGGTATATTTTTTTTTCCATTTTAGATAAATATTTAATATGAAAGCCAATGTCCCATGGAAACAACTATTTTTTTATTCACACACATTTTAATATTTATTTAAAAATACATGTATTTATCAAAATTGGGAAAAAATATATCCATGCACTAAATTTTAAAGTTATAAATACACACAAAAAATTTGAAAAAAAAAAATACTATAAAAAGTTTGACATCCCATGCAACTTGACTTTTTAGCATTTTATTAGCAACTAAATTATAGTGTTAATTTATTAAAGACTAGTTTTATTTTTTTTTATTTTTATTTTTTAAATACAAACATGAAATATACTAAAAAATACATATTTGACTAATTTGCATCATTTCAAAATTCAAAACATATATGCCACTTTTTAGTGATTCAAGTTTAAAAGTTGGATCAGTGTTGGCCATTTCCTTTATAAAGTGTGACACAACTTTGTGCTTTTACCCTTGATATAGGGTGCATACAATGGAAACACTATTTCTATCATACTCCATTAAAAATTACCATGAACTGTTTGATATAATTCCTCAAATAAATTTGTTAATGAACTATTTGATATAATGCCTCAAATAAATTGGGGGTGCCCTGGTAGAAATGTGTGCAAAATGTGGAAGCATGGACACGGCATGTTAATTTTTTGACAGAGTAGAAATGTATGTCAAGCAATTTCAACACTGTAGATTCAAATAGTGTTTTTGATGGAGTATCATAGAAATAGTTTATGTTGAAAAGGCTTTACAAGATTTCAAACAAATGCAGTTTCAAATCAACAAATTTGAAAAAAAAATATTTTAGGGTTTAGAAATTTAACAAAAAAATGCATTTGGAAGTCTATGAAATTCAACTTTGACAAACCTCGTGAGATATGCAAGTCGGGTTGATGAACTATGGAGAGATGAAGTTGATTTTTTTGTTCACCATTTTTTGTTCATGTTCGCCATTCACCGCACACACATAGCACAGGGAAAGTAGAAAAAAGAAAAAAATGACAGTGACAGTTTAATTTTTTTTATGCCTTATTTGAGGGGATTCAGTTGAACCCATGTTTGAACAAAACCCTTTATATATATATATATATATATTTGTTTGTGTTTTAGGGTTCAGTCAAATGAATGGTTTGACCGAACACATATTTTCGGTCGAACATAAAAGGTGGTTCGACCGAACCCCTTGAGTTTGGGGAATGGAAGAAAAATCAAATTTCCTTCCTCTAAAAATTTGTAAACCACTATTGTGGTTTAACCCATGTGAAGACAACATTTCTTCATGTTGATCTTGAAGAAGAAATTTATATGTCCTAGTCTAACCGCTTTGTGGAAAAAGGTAAAGAAAATATGGTTTGCAAGTTAAAAAAAATCTTTGAATGGATTAAAGCAATCTCCTAGAATGTGGTACCAGAAGTTTGACACTTTTATTTTGTCAAATGTGGTATTTATAAGATCAAAATCTGATCATTGTGTGTACTTCAAAGCAAAAAATGATCGTGTTCTTATTATTGCAGTCTATGTTGATGATATGTTTTTCATAGGCAATACTAAGTTGATGATTTATGATCTAAAATATCAATTTTCTGCAAAGTTCAAAATGAAAGATCTTGGTGCAGCTAGGTATATTATGGGAATGGAAATAACCAGGGATAGGAAGAGTAGAAAACTTTGGCTCAGCCAGAGTAAGTTTATTAATACTGTTCTAGATAAATTTTGTATGACTAATTGCAAGTAGCTAGTTGTTCTAGTTTTGTAGGGAATGAAGCTATTTGTTGAAGATAGTCCAAAATCTCCTACTAAGATGGAGGGCATGACTAGAGTGCCTTATGCTAGTGCAATTGGCAATTTAATGTACGCAATGGTCTATACAAGTCCAGACATTGCCCAAGTAGTGGGAGTACTTAATTGCTTTATGGAAAATCCTAGGACACATTGGGATGGTGTGAAAAGACTGTTTAGATATCTGAAGGGAACTTCAGAATATTCTTTGTGTTACCATGGAAATTTGGTTGAATCATAGAGGACTCTCAACATTCGAGGCTATGTGGATTCTTATTGGGTAGGGGACATTGAAAAAAAAAGATCCACCAGTGGATATAATTTCATGATGAATGGTGATGTAGTTATTTGGATGGGTAAGCGACAGGCTATAGTCACTTTTTCCACTATAGAGGCAGAATACATGGCAACAACACATGCCTATAAAGAAGCAATCTGGTTAAAATGTTTGTGTTCTAACATTGGATTTGACATAGGAAAAATTACAATTTACTATGATAGTCAAAGTGCTATTTTTTTGGAAAAAAATCCTACTTTCCATGCCAAGATGAAACATATTGATGTGTAGTATTATTTTGTATGAGATATGGTGGAGGATGGAAAGGTCTCTATAGAAAAAGTGGATACTCTAGAAAATGTTATAGAGGCATTGACAAAACCAGTGACCATGGACAACTATAGGTGGTGTGCTAGTTCAGTGGCCCTTGGAGCCCATGACCATTAACTTCAAGTTTGAAGGAAGCCAGTAAGTCTTTGCCAAGTGGGAGATTGTTGGAAATTTTGCCTCAACTTGCTAGCTTGTATTTCTATCTAAGTCCTCATTGTCGATTGATCGTTGGAGTTGTTAACTATGGAACCTTTTCGTAGAGTTTCGAAGTTTCATTATTTCCTGACTGTCCAACTTCTTTTGTTGTCATGACATTGGTATTTTTTGTAACCTTGGAACCTTGTCACATAGTTCAAAATTTTCTTAACTTCCTGACTGGGTGATCTCTTTGAATGTCATGGTGTT
>VDFB02051859.1:0-10315 GCA_007258455.2 Sequoia sempervirens | reverse complement strand
AACCAATGTTTTCATTTAATAGGCTATAAATTTTTTTGTCTTGAGTTGAAGAATAAAAAAACTCCAAAACCTTAATAATTTTAGATTTACTTTTCACATCTTGTAAATAGATTGAATCAATATCTATAAGGAGATTGATTTTGGTTCATCTCAGAAATTTCTGCTATGCATAGGGTTTTGTAATATCTTTCCTATAAAATATCAATTTTTTAATTAGGCTTGTTGACAACATGACACAAATTAAGTAAACTCTTGAGGTAAGTCACTTCCCATGGTTTCGGTGTGTTTTTTTGGAATCTCTAGATGGATGGATATTTCTTTTTGTGTTTTATTTTGTTCTAAAACAATCACATTTTTATCTATTAAATGAAGGCACTAGTACTGTGGTTTTATGTCTTGTCATTTTTAGTTGGGGTTGAAAGTAGTCATGGAGGTGGGTGCTCTTGCGATGGTTGACCCACATAAAATTATTTTTCATACTAGAATATTTTGGGCTTATAATTAATTTGTTGGGTTATTATGATATGTGACTATCTCATCTTATCTTCCCTATAGACCATCATAGCATGGTGTAATTTTTTTCTATTCTAGTTATGTAGTTGTTGTTAG
Organism: Sequoia sempervirens; assembly: GCA_007258455.2. Lineage (NCBI taxonomy): Eukaryota > Viridiplantae > Streptophyta > Pinopsida > Cupressales > Cupressaceae > Sequoia > Sequoia sempervirens. The sequence continues at coordinate 9,706 of VDFB02051859.1, read as the reverse complement.
TGTGAATGGGGATATTTCCTAACTAGATATTAGTGAGGACCTATTTACATCATTAATAAGTTTACTTAGGAGTTAGTTTCCTAGGTGGCATTCTAGAAACTAGTATTTAATGGGACCATGTATCATTAATAGGCATGTAGTTATCTAGGCATTTGATATTTCTCTCATGCATTTATAATTGTACATTAAGCATTTGATGTTTGTAACTAAGATGGTTATCCAACTACCTCTCTCCTTTCCTATATAAGGAAGGCTCTTGTACATTTGTAAATCATCTCAAAGATTCTAGATCAATTCATCATAGATCATCATTTGATCAAGTTGTCTTATTGCTCATGATGCATCACTTTCTTGTTCATGTAGATGGTGTTCTTCTTGGTTGATCCATTGAATACTGTAACTTCAAGTGGGTTATTGTTGATTCATATTTCCAACATGGTATCGAAGCTTAGGCCATAGGAGATCCAACCATTGGACTTGCTAGAGTAATCACCAACCATCACCCGAAGATTCCACCACCACTGGGTGAGACATGTCATTGATGAAGCCATGTGCTAGCGGTGCCACTCATATTGCTATCGTCCCTTTGCTCTGATGCCGCCATGGGAAACACCTTATTTTTTTCCTAACAAACCAAAAAGTCCATATCAACGACCATAAATTTAGCCCAAGGGGGCTATTTTTTTTCCCTTGGTGCTTATTTCTTGCACCTAGTTAGCCTGCACCCCCTAATAGTGTGAGTTTTTTCAATGAAGAATAATTTTTCTCTAGGATATTTGATTTTTGCAAACAAGATATAGCTGAAAATTTGGTTTCATGTTCATCATAGTCGTGCAGAGTATTTTGCTATATTTTGTTATGGGTATGAATTATAGCTATTTGAAGTCAGTACTTCCATTTGGACTCTCGAGCTCATATATTTTCACCATTTTGTCATATTTTGGAGATTCTTGTGGAATTACAAAGGTGATTTTGAGTTCTATAATTTAGTCCATCCACTTTTTTTTAGATTCATCCTCAGGTATATTCTATCAAGTTTTTACAATTTGTGGCATTTGCTTGATATCTTGGACATACTACAATTTAGAGAAGGTTTTTTTGCAGTGGAGGCTTTATCTTCATTGGCACATCATATTTGGGAGTTTCTAATTCATATTAAAGTTCAATGTGTTTGTAATTTTTGAGATCATTCATAGTTTGTTATGGGGTTTTCATTTCATCCTTCATTGATTATATTGAGAAGGGGAAACTATAAAAAATGGAGAGATTGCATCATAAGCCATCTTCAATCTCTTTTATTGATTCCACATTTGTATGGTTTTGTTCTCCCTCCAAATAAAGGTATCCAAAAAATTTCTTGGAGTTGCAGAAGGTATGATTTCTTATAGGTTATTATAATGCATGTTGATGATGATATTTTAAAAGGTATTGATCATTGTGATTGTCCTCATATTCTTTGGATTAATATTTTGGAGCTATATGGAGATTTTTATACTCCTCCATTCCTCGATGAGTATGATTCAAAATGTCATGTGCTTGTTCATTCTTCAAACAAGATACCTTATGATGTTAATGCTATGCAAGAAATTTTAGATTTGGAATGCTTTGAATCTTTAGACGAGGATGTCAAGGGTTCTTCAGATGCTTTTTCTCCATTAGATACAGCTGATGTACCTTCACCTTTAGTGATTTATTGTGCAAATTCATTGATTGAGGCTTCCATCATTCCTATTCAATAGGACATATTTAGTTTTCCAGACTTGGGATCACAAGATGGCTTTGTTTTAGGTATTGCAGACTTTGCTACATCTATAGGTTTGGAGGACATTCTTTCAAGGGGATATCTCTCATCTATGCAAATTCTACTTTGGAGGGTATTCTTGACTCTCCACATTCCATTATTTTGACCTTGATTTGGGATCTTGGTCTTGGTGAGACCACCTTGGAGGCACTTGATTCATTCTCAGAGATTTCATATATGAGGCTTCTTCCCTCCTATAACTTCATGGAGTTTGAGTTTCTTTATCATCTACCATTGGATTTTCTTCTTCCTAGCAGGAGACATGTAGCTTTTTATCACTAGAAACTCTTTTTGCTTCAAACTTCTCTCAATGGCTTTGAGGACACTTCATTTTGGGGGTAATCTAGTCTCCATCTATTGCTTCAATGAAGGGATCATTGTATTGTCTTTGGATCTTGTTCACCATCAATTTTTGTATAGTCCTCATTTTTCACATTTTTCATTGATTGGGCATGTACCTAATTTGATTTTGGCATATTCATCTTCCTTGGGCAAGGAGACACATGAGTAGTTTTAAGAGACATCATCATCATACACATTCATCCTTCCTTCAATTCCTATCCAAAATGGGAAACATCCTTGCATTTGTACTTGGTTTTGTTTCTTCTGAAAGGGAGACAAGTTGTTTGTTGACATTGGATCATGTTTTATGTTCAAGCACTTACCATTTTTGTAGGTGATTACATATTGTGGGGGGCTACATAGTCTCTCTATTTCCCTCTTATGGGGGGGATATTGATTATTGTATTCTTGTGATGTATTTATCTCTTGGGGGGTATTGATGTTGAGACCTCCATACATCACTTTCAATACTTGTACATGATTAGCATTAGTTTTTGCATTATATCTCTTTTTTGGGGAGGATCTTTGCCCCACTAGGTTTTCTCCTTTTCTCCATTTGTAAGAGATTGCATCTTCATTTATGAATGGGTACCTAACATGGCCTAGTAGCTGGGACCCATCATATTGTATCATTTGCATCATAAATACACTTCCAAGTTGCACTTATGGGGGTATTAGTGTGAATGGGGATATTTCATAACTAGATATTAGCGAGGACCTATTCACATCATTGATTAGTAACTTACTTAGGAGTTAGTTTCGTAGGTGAAATTCTAGAAAGTAGTATTTAATGAGACCATATCTCATTAGTAGGAATGTAGTTATCTAGGCATTTAATATTTCTCTCACACATTTATAATTATGCATTAGGCATTTAATGATTGCAACTAAGCTAGTTATCCAACTACCTCTCACCTTTCCTATATAAGGAAGGCTCTTGTACATTTGTAAATAATCTTAGAGATTCTAGATCAATTCATCATAAATCATCATTTGATCAATTTCTCTTCTTTCTCATGATGCATAACTTTCTTGTTCATGTGGATGGTGTTCTTCTTGTTTGATCCTTTGAAGTGTGCACAACTTCATTCAGGTTATTGTTCATATTTCCAATAGTTGTTATCATACTATTTAGATTTTTAATCACATTTCATTCTTTGCTTGTTGGTTTAAATGCATTTTCTTCCTTTCCCTTAAATTTAAGTGACACTTTATATGCTTATTTTTCTTTACTTGTGGGGGATCTTATTAATGTTTAATAATTTTAAAAGAGATGGAATAATGAATGCAAATGAAAAATCCTCAAAATTATCTTTATTCTTAGGTTATCCAAAATTTATTGTTACATAGTAGATGTTATAGCCTGAATTTTGGTATAAATATTTTTGTTTTTCTTGATGTCCAAATCCATAAGCCTACAAAATTACTGCAAAATTTGACACTGGATCCACAAGAAAAGCTTGTAGATGTATCAAAATTCACCAAATTGGTACTACTTAGTTTTGAAAGTTTTTCTTTTTTGGTGTCAAAGTTTTGTTCACTAGTACAAAAACAACAATATATGACTAAATAAACTACTAAAAATTGCATATAAATGACTAATTTTGGTCACGTGACCATTAGTAGTTTATTACCGATCATTTATAATAAAACAAATTTATGACTAAACTATTTTAGTCATTTATAGTCATTGATTTAGTCATTGATTTGGCCATTGATTTATTGATTTAGTCATTGATTTGGCATTGATTTAGTCATTTTAATTGTTGTTAACTGTCATTTATTTAGTCATGGTAGTGATTTATTTAGTCATTAATTTAGTCATTGATTGTTGTTAATCGGTCATTTATTTAGTCATGGTAGTCATTACTTTAGTCATTACTTTAGTCATATATTTAGTCATATATTTAGTCATTAATTTAGTTATTACATTAGTCATATATTTAGTCATTAATTTAGTCATATATTTAGTCATTACTTTAGTAATATATTTAGTCATTAATTTAATCATTTTTATTTACTCGCTTCCATTAATTGGTAGTGAATATAGTCATGAAATGAATAATTTATTAAATACCATAAATTTTATAATATAAAACTAACATAATATTAAACTTGAACTAAAACATAAAAGAAAATAAAAATATTACATATACTAACAAGCTACAACATGCTAGAATTAAAAAGATTGATTCAACATCATGATAAATAAAGGTAATCTACAATAAAAAATTAATGCATATATATATATATATCAAGTTATAAGATGTCAAAGCTGTTCTAAGAGTATATATGTAAATATAATAAAAATGTCAAATTTGTCTAAGAGTTTCCAACTCTTTCAAATACACCATGATAATTAAGATCCCTGAACAACACATTCAAAATATTGCATAAAGTAGTGAGCCAAGATTTCTAACAACTAGTACATGATAAATATGTTCAACTATGTCATTTTTTGCAAATATTTTAGTGGCCACTGTGTGAAGGTTCCTCTTTCTCTTTCAGACAAACAGCTCCATCTATTTTGTCTTCATAAACAAGGGGTATGTTATTGTGACCTTTAAAATGTTTACATTTGCATCTCTTGTTCCTTTTAAGTTGACTCCATGTATAATAGATAGGGAGTGAATCTGCCCAATTCCCACAACATCACCATCAAATGGATCCAACACCCTAACTTTATCCCCTTCTTTGAGTTTATCAATACATTTCCTACAAAAAGAAAAAAAATAACACATTATATTACATAGGTAATGATTACCCTTGTTTGCATAATAAAACAACCATTACTTATTTAAATAGTACTTGCATGTGTGTGTTAAAATAATTGTAAAAGGGAAATTTTAAAAATAATTGCAATGATCAATCTAGTTTACTAAAAAAACCAACACTCATAGCAATACTTACAATGTTACTATTAGCTTCATGCTAATTAGATACAAAGGCCACAAATATAAAAAATACATTACCATGTATGTATACCAAACACATAAGGTTATAACAACACTTTTACACATAAAAAATGTAGCTAATGCACAAAAACAAAGAATGCAATATGAGAGCACTACTACTACTATTGCAAGGTGAAAGTGAAATACATTGGGATGTACAAAAATAGTGGCATTAAAGCTCTGAAACATAACCCCATGCAGTCAATATAACTTTGACAATGATGACATATAAAAGAAGAACAAAGAACAAAATGTATCAAGGAAACATATGACAACCATTAAGAGCAGTCATTGAGGAAACAATGACTGCTCTTTCTCTATGGCTTTCATAGCACCAGTAAAGGAGTAACAAATAAGGTTGGATGTAGAGGTAAAATAAATAATAGAGAAAGAGCCTTTCACTATTAGAAAATAGTGTAAGATTATGCAAAAAGAAGTAAGGAATGATGTCCAATGAACAAGTAGTAGTAGTAGTGAGTTTCATGGCTATAGAAGTGAGTTTAGTGGAAGGGCAATGACTTTTATGGTTGTAACAACAAGTTTAATGGATCGAGAAACAAATATCATTACTAAACATCAAGAAGACATTAAGAGAAAGTGGCAAGAATATCAAAAGAAACTTTTTTTAATAACAAAAACCATAATGAAGAGTTAACAGTAGATTCCTGAAGGAAAGAACATCAGGTATCATCGAATGAAAGAAGCAACACCCTAAGTTCAAGATGTGGAAAAGGTCATTTAGGACGCCGTAAAATATAGTCAAGCATCATAAACTATTGAAGTTCTAGCAATCCCCACTAAAAAGTGATAAAGTAGGTACAATGATTGTTCTACAAGTTACATTCAATGTTTTAGTTGTCTATTCACTATTCTATAAGCTTGTTCATTGTTTGGGATCATAATAGTCATTAATACATGAAGGGTTTCAGAATCAAGGAAAAGTAATGTTTCATAGTACTCACCTCAAGTTTAGCACCACCAGTACTATAAATATCATGCACAAACTCCTTGAATTCAATATATTCACTATCAACATTGTCCTGAAGTTGTGTAGCTTTGTTGAGAGCTCTACTGAGAGGGTCATTTCCTTTTCATTTTGCTTTCATATAATTTCCCTACATGTGGTTTAATCATCATGCAAAGTTGATATAATTCAAATAAAGAATGCAAAAGCTATAATTTTTTGTCCACAACAACTATTATATTACCTCAACTTCAACACAACTATGATTGGCATCAAGGAATTTTTGTTTTCATGTTGCTTTGATAAAATTGGTCTACGTGTAGTTTAACCATCAAGCAAAAAATACATCTAGATGAGGAGTAATTCATTTAAAATATAGTCAACAGAGCCTTTCCAAGCATAAAAGTCATAGTATATAGTCATATTTCATGAATATCCTAAGTTATACAAGGTAAAGGGTAGCATGCTATAGGTCACTATCATTGGGCCATAGTCATACACCCCCTTGATAGTAAGAAGCAACTATAAAAACATACAAATTAAGACAATTATGAAGATCTTAGGAAAGAAAAAATAACAATAAGAGTAAGATAATTAATAGTATTTTTGTCACATCTCGAATCTAGCAAGGCAAGAAAAATGGAATTTCCCATGACAAGTCATTGAAAATTTGAAATAAATGATGCCAATTTCTTCTAATCCTTCATCAAGTGATGTAGAGGAGGGAGACAATCAACTAACAATCACTATTCAAACTCTTTCAAAAAACTTTTCAATCCTTAAAACCCCAACTTGTCCATATTCCTCAATTCTTTCATACTTCTCTTGTAGGTCTCTAAACAAATAATTTTGTGCATATCTCTCAAATTATTCCTCTAACCCATAAAAAAATAACATTTCAGATACCCATGAAGGAGTTCTTCAGTATATCTCAAAGGCTTATAGAATTGTTTTGGAACAACACCTCTAAAAATAGATTGATACGCTGAATAGGGGCTCAAGCCCACTTTTACAAGACAACACCAACCTAATCCTCCTTCCAAAAAAAAATCTATTGGAAAGTCTCAACCGGGCTACACAAGCACTGAATCAACAATTTTCATCCAAAGAAACAACCACCAGTACCCCAAACCACAAAACCCTCATTTTTGATTAGTTTCAAGGGGGTTTATTGAAACTATGGTTCCCAAAGCCTATTTCATCTTACCAAATCATAAAAAATGCCCCAAATGGCTTGAAAATGCTTAACTAACCTTCAAAATTTTCTGCCCCAAAATTTTTCCACAATTCCCAACTTTTAACCACCAAATTAAGCCAAAAACACATGAATATGGCAACTAGGGCATCACACAAAACCCATTAAATGGCCTCCCTTGCTCTTGAAACCTTATAGAAACCTAATCCTATCGTAGACCACCCTTTCTGCCAAGTTATAGACAAAACCAATGGTGGAATAGGTGTTTAATCCATTTTTAAAGTTTACAAACCCTCAAAACTAACTGTGCAAACCCACCTACAAAGATTTGGCTATAAGATTCTTAAAATGCTATGAAAATCCTTCAAATCAAGACTAAATTGAAGTCACTTCACATTTCCATGAATTTCAATGCATCAAGGATCCAAAAAAAACTATATGAGCAAGTAAAAAGATTTGAAATAGCAAACTTGACTGGTAAACACATAAATTTTAAAGTTTCTTTATTGATTTTCTTCCCCAAAACTTCAAGAGAGATATTACATCGAGACCCCAAGAATATTTAAAATTTTCCCTCCTAAAAACAACTAACCCAACCAAAAAAACTTCCTTTTGAGTTATGTGACCATTGATCTTCCCCAATGTTGCATTTTTGCAACTTTTACATATGACAATTTTGACAAAGTTGCAAGATATGACAAAATTCTAAACTGACCAAACACAACTCACTACATATTAGATGTTCTATTATGAGCTTATTGTATTGAAAAAGGACTCAAGCACACCTAAATCTTATCAAAGACCAAAATTGATCATATTTACAAGTCTCAACATGGTGCCCCTGCACCATACACGTGGCCTAAAAAATATTCCAAGTCCCTTGGAAATTGATTTACAACTTGTCCACATTTGAACACTTCATCTCTTTTACTTGGTAAGCATTTCCATTGAACTAGGTACTGAAGCTTTAAATTGTTCCTTGCACTTGGAAACTCCAACTTCATCAACTGACCTATTAGATGTTCACTTACCTTTCCACCATCATATGTTGATATAGAACTTTTCTTTGCACTTACAAAAAATCCTTGTCCAACTTTATCTTTGATTGTTTGTTAGGACCATAGTAGCCGGATACGCCCCTACCCCTCCCTAGGCACACATATCCTCATATCTGATATGGATACTTGTACGATACAACATGGATACATGTTGGATATTGTACCCACACGTGCCCAAAAAACCTTGATTTTCTAGTCATGTCAGATATTATGTGATTTGATTTTCAAAAAAGCTAACGTGAATCTTCCAAAATATTATCTTAAAAAACTTCAATCATGCAATTTTTTTTTTTTTTTTGTATAAATAAAACCTACACCAAATGAGGAAGACAAATGAATTGTTTTTCTATTTCAATAACCCATTTTTCTAAGTCTTCTCCCAATACAAATCTACTATTTTTTTTGTGTTTCAATTTTTACAAATTTAAAAAAAAAAAAAATTTATAATTATATTTATATCATATTGTTTAAATGTTAGAGATTTAAAAAAAAATAAAACTTATTCTTTAAATATAAATAAAATTTATTAATATACATTTAACTATTTATTCTCTACTAAATTATTAATATTTAAATTTTAATATTATTTAAATTTATATTTTCTTATTTGCTTTTAAAGTAGTAAAAATTTCCTTTAATAACTTAGAAAATATGTGTATGTTTTCTTTTTATGAATGTCATATCCAGTCGTATCCATATTGGGGGTCTTAAAAAATGGTCGTATCCATGTCCATGCAACTTTGGTTAGGATTGAAAAATCCTGCTTAGTATTCACTAACCTTCATCTCATCCACATCCCACCTACTACTAAATGTCCCACATTTTATTTTTTGATTAACTCAAATTGTAGAGATTTGTGTGACAAGATCCATTTCATGACCCATATTACCATATGATCACATCCATCAATAATCACACAACTCCATGGTCACCACTCCTATTCCTCGATGGCCCAAATAAAGCATATCGGCAACACTAGAACAGATCAGTGGAAGATAACAAAATGTCCCATCAATGGGGCAATACACTATACAATAGGAATATTCAACATGTGGCAAAGGCATATCAAGGGAACAAAAGGCTATCAAGCCAATATAAAACTTGGTTCCCCCAATGTAACGATAAAAGGCTAAAGGTGTCAAATTAAATGCTCTCCTCCAACGACAAGATTGAGAGAAAGTGGACCATTTATGAACTAGAGATGAGTGAATTCTATCTTAATGTGATCATATTTGGTCATTAAGACTTGAAATAATTTGATGGAAGTGGGAGCAAAGGAGAGAAGGTTGGGAATACACCATTGTTGTACAACTCAAAGCTAGAGAAAGTGAATTCAAGTAAGTGTACAAAACTTGACTAAGAAGAGTCTTTTATAAAGGATTGTAAAAAAAA
>VDFB02051858.1:0-19594 GCA_007258455.2 Sequoia sempervirens | reverse complement strand
TTTGACTTATAATATAAAGTCACTTTAATGAAAAATTAAAGGAATTATTTAATGGCAAATTATAAAGTATTAATACTTTATAATAAAGAGGTAAATAATATTAAATGAGTATTTTATTACTCATCAAAAAGGGACGCCATTATTTAATTGTTTTGCCTAAGTCAAAAAAGGGCGATTTAATTAATATTTTAAATGCTCATTACTTGCTTTTTGAGAAGGGGTCAACTTATTGAGAGGAGTTATATATTTCACAAAGACAAATCGAACTCATTCATTCATGATTATTCTAATTTGTCTATTTTTCTCTCTGAGAGCATTGGGGTTTGTGAAACAAGGGTTTCTGCAAATCATTGGATTTTGGAGAACGCTCCCTCTTCAAAATCAGACATACTGAAACTATGAGATACCAGTTGAAGCTTGTCAGTTGAGTGGCTTCATTCAGAGGTCATTACAGAGCTTATTGTGAAGTATTTCATCAAGGATTTGGATTAAACTTCTCCAGAAGGGTTTCCTATTCAGTGGCGGCTATTTACTTATCATCTGGCACACCTTTCAAGAAAGTACGGATTTATTGAATGCTGGTTTGGGCCGTACTTTTACAGCAGCAAGGGCCGTACTATTCCTGCAAGCTAAGACGCCTTGCCTTTTTGCTGGGTTTCTCGTCTAGTGGTGGCGCCATATTGATCGAAAGGCTTTGCATTGATTTCTGTGAGGGAGATCTCTGTTTCTTGTGCTAGCCGTACCATTCTTCCTTCATTCAGGCGGCTGAAATAATACTAGGTTCTCCATTAAATATTATTGCCTTTTTACTTGCATGATTGAATTTCGCAGTTGTAATTATTCTGGAAGATCAATAAATCATCTGGCATCAAATTCTAGGCTTATTTCTGTCAAATCTAGTCTTCTGGTATTTTATTTTATTTTTCCAAGCATTTTCTTGCAAAATCGCATTATCTCTCTTATTTGCAAACCACCAAAAAATAAAACAAACAAAAACAAACAAAAACCTTTGCATTCTCGGGCCATCGAGTTACAGAGACACCGGTTTCTACAACACTACAGATAGCCGAATATTGAACCTATCCACAAAATGATTGAGCAACCAAAAACATACTGTTTAGAGTAAGAATATGCTCGTCATTATCAATTATTTTCTCGGGCTTAGATGATGTGGGGGCATCTGGGTACATAGGTGATCTTTCATTGCCAAAAATATTTCCAATTTTATTTTTTATGTTCGAAAACTTCTTATACATGATCAAAATTGCATAATTCTTTTTATTAATGATAGTTTAAACATATTACAACGGATTACATCTGTTTATAGCACCATATAGCTATATAAATTGTAGGAGATCATAAGATATCAAACCATATACTATCAGTCTTAAGGACATACATATTGTCGGCTTATGAGCAGCATTATACACTGAACTGAATCAAACAAAAACAAAACATTTACAGTAGACATGATGTATCAGGCAGTACAAAAATTTGCAGAAGGAAGTAGTAACTTTCATTTCCCATATTTATATTCTCGGTGCAATCATCCAAAGCACCCCAATTGACCAAGGTGTTAATGGATTCAAGTTCATCATTATAAAACACTTCCTCAATCTCATGGTTTGACATTTTTGGAAGCTTTCTCTTCGTTGATCTAGTATCTAAACTCCTCTTTAAAGGTTTCCAATGCCTGTAAGAATATAACGAAACTGGGATGCCCTTGCTGCCATGAATGTCCGTACATGACTTCCTTTAGGTGTACAAGCACTATACCATCTTTGAGTAACTTGAGAAATTTTCTTCCTGTTAACTCCATGGTTGCCACAACCTACAATGCAACATTGAAAAGTGTGAGTCTCTTATTTTGACTCTGTAAGATTCAAACCTATCAGCATTCTTGTCCTCATTTCTTGCTTTCCAAATAGCCCACAAAATTTCAGTTATTAGGATAAACCAAAAAAGATGTTCTATACTCAGCTTAATATCAAAGCCCATCAGAATCTCTTTTCAATTGAGCTTCCATTTGAGCCCCAAGAATCATGATCATTCCAAAACATATTCCAAATTTCATTAACATAAATACAATCAAAAAATATATGATAAACATTTTCCGGAACTTTGAAAATTTCACATATTTCAACATTAGAATTTTTGAACTTAAAAGGAACCTTTTGCAATAATACAAGCCATCCAAAACAATTCTTTTTAGCATCTATCCCATTATGCCACAGATAAGAGAAAGTTTTTTGCCAAATTTTATCTTCAAGGTTAGTCCTCCAGGCCTTATTTAGATAATTAGTGGGTGTGCAAGATGCGAGGATTTCTTTATAAATAGTTCTAGTTTTAACCTCTTGTAAGGGGAGAGTACCCAACCATTGGATGTCAATTGGTTCATCTTTCCACTTTTCCATTTGGAGATTAGGAAGCCAAAAGCTACAAGCTTCTTTTAACACAAAATAAGTTTTGAAATTGGAGGGAGGTAATCCATAGTCCTTTCTCAACCGATCCCAACAAACCAATGATCCATCCTTGATAATGGTGCAGAAGGTTTTAATCCCCATTTGATTCCATTTTTTTGTTGAGCAACTTTGCAACAAGGCTAAAGGTTTACCATTACATGCTGTAAATTCCACCAAATGGACCTGCCTGGGTGGATCATGTTACTGTTAGGACCAGTTAGGAGAAGGCTAAAGAAGTTACCCCTAATAGTTTCCCATACCTTCCAGATACTTATGAAGACCAGTGATCCTGCAGGTACAACTGAATACTTAGTGATGAGGAGATCATTGAAAGACAGTGCCTTCCATGACTTGGCTAGTTTGGGGACAGCTTGTGAAATGTTGTTCCTAATTAGGACCTTCCAAGGTTCATCCTTATCTAGGGCCTTAGTGACCCACTTTGCTGCAAGAGCAACCCCATGTTTTTTCAAGTCCTTAAAGGCCTACACTATTGGTCTTTTCCAAGAAGAACTATGCCCAATTGACAGAGTGCACTTTCTTCTTTCCTTTCCCATTGGACCAAAGAAACCCTAATTTTCTTTTGCACCTCATTGATTTGATAACTATTAAAGAACCAAACTGGAGCAAAGTAGAGAGTGTAGGATGAGAGTATCTTTTGGCAGACCTGAACCCTACCAACAAGGGATAAATAGTGCCTATTCCACCCATCCAACTTTTTATCAATCTTGGCTTTCAGCCAATGCCATATCTCTTTTAGATTCAAAGAGACTCAGAATGGGATCCCTAGATACCTTATTTGCGGTCCCCCCACTGAAGATCAAAATTTTGCACCCAGCTAAGGGTGTGCCAAGCCACCCTAAAAGAATAGACTTAGCCTTTGAGATCTTAGCTCCACAAGCTAGGCAAAACAGATCCAATTTGGCCATTAACTAAAATTGCATAATTTAATTTTCACCTGAACATAGTTTTCATGCACCACAGGCAGTTTACGAAAACAATTGTTTCTGTAAATCTGTGAGGGCTGTTGAAACTCCTTTTATAAGGGATGTTTGTGGATACATTTCGTCTATTGTGACGAAGGTTTTGTGGTCATTTTTTCTGGCAATTTTATGGTCATTCTACATGTTATAGCTAGTTTTTAGGCGAAAATGAGCTTTTGATAAAAAAAAGTTATGTTATAAGTCATTTTCCATACTTTTCGGTGTCTGGTATTGATCTTTTCAAAAATTTAAAATGTATATATAAATTGATATTATTTTAGGTAGGCATGGAAGTTTTAAAAATGCAGATTGGAAAGAGACAATGAAGGGAATGAGAAGGCGTGCTGCATTGAAAATAAAAAGTGAATAAAAAGAGAGCTGAAAAAGAAAAGAGACATGGGAAATTGAAATTAAATGAAACAAATAAATAAAAGAAAGAAACATTCAACTGGGAAGGGAAGGACAAGAGGCATTGACAGGTAGTCTGGGAAGGTAAGGAAAAAAGGGGAGGCATAGTTACAAAGAAGGTAGAGTATGGCGTTGAAATTGTAGAGGCGGCTTGGCCGCAAGAGAGAGAAGAGAAGTTAAGCGGAAAAAAGATATGAAGCACCAGTTTTAAGCACCAGTTCTGGGAAGGAGTACAGCATTTAGAAAGCTCCCACAATGCCAAGATGAGAGGAGCTATCAGAGAGGCGTAGGAATGAGGTTGAGTGTTGGAGCGTTGTAATTTCCACTAGTTATTATATAACAGTCTCTTGAGGATGTGACAATGAATTGTATATTAGTCAAAAGAAAAGGATAAACAAAATGTACGCCAATGTTCTGGAATCTTCCTGAAGCCACCCGTGATCTCTAGAACTCCTCCATTTTCTGGAACCTTCCGAACACCTCTATAAAAGAGGACAATGTAAAAGCATTTGGCAATCAATATAAGTGTGTGCAGCAGCACATTGGGAAAATCTCTGTGTTTTATATTTGTGTGTGTGAGTTTAAACTCCATCCACCTCCAACAATGACCAGCGGTAGTGTGTAAGATAGTTGGTAAATAATTTTTTTTATATATATCCAGTTGCATGTCGAAAGATAATATGAAACGGCCCAATTTTCAGCGCTTAAAAGAAAAACACAGTCTTCTCTCTGGTCGATATAACAGAGTTACAGGGAATTTATTGGAAGCCATAGAATCAAAATCTACTCTTAAAGGGAAAACAACATTAATTATGCGTTGTTAACTATATTGCAAACATTCTACAACCACGATTGACCAGTCACTCTAACAGAGCATAAGATTTTTGAGATTGTTTCGAATATAAAGAAAATAAGATAGAAGTACGCTATTGACAAGAATACTCTCCACCAAAGGCCGATATACAGATATTGTATCAGGACCAGAGTAACGGCTTAATTGGAATAAGAAGTTAGCACAGGGTTCAAAAAAAAGAATTCCAGAGTACCAGGGAGAACAGATATTGTATGACACCAACAATGGGTTTCATTACGTTTCAAAATTAGAATGCAAAATATAATCATAGGCTTCAGAACCGCGAGAAATACAGTTTGGATTAAACGGAAGACATATATGTACTTCTAAAATAACCATTAAAGAAAGATATCTTTTGTGATTCTATCCACTCTGTGATAATTGAATATTATTTCCATGTATTTGTATATAAAAGAAAAAAAAAACTTTAAAATGACATGGAACCTGGATTTCTTTTGAAGTTTGAGAAGGCTTTGCTACAGAACTTTCACTTCTCGTCACAGCCAGCGAAAAATGGTGCTTCCTCCTTCCTGTCAATTTCTAGCTCCAACACTTCTCAGATCCAAAGCCAGACAGAACCAAACTCTTTCTCATGAAAAACCCCAAAAACATAAAACAAAATTTCCAGATTGTTTCTCGTAAACACAGAGGAAACTTACAGCCAGAAACCCAGACTTTTTTTACGGCAATGAAAATAATGATTTGTTTATCTTTCGGAAGAAAATTAAAGGCAACTGCCCCTGTGGAGTTATCTCCACTACTCTTAATCAGTTACTCCCGTAACAAATTTGATTCTCCACTCAATTCACACTCTCCAACCCTTTCAACTTTTTTTTTTTTAACTTGCACACAATGCATTATTTATTTTTTTATTTTATTATATTAGATTTCTTTTATAAATTATTTATACAAGTCTATTAATATATATATATATATATATATATATTAATGTGTGTAAGCACACGTTAGTATATACATATATATATCATTTAAATATTCTTTTAGGAATTAATTCTAAACTCAATAAAATTTAATTCCATAACAGGTGAAGTTTACCCTTTTAATTTAATTTAAGCTTTTAATATCATTAGTCAAACCTGCCACAAGGACATTATAATAAAATGAAGTGATCAAACCAAGCTCAAGATACACACTTGACTCCAAGAACAAACAACAAAGACAGTCGTAAACATGATAGATAAACTACGACCACGAAAGATGAAACAATGCTAACAAAACTCACAAATGGAATGAGACATCGAAAACTCGTACTCAGTGAGGACGATGGCTCGAAGTGGGGGACCCAATGCAATCTTTGAACAACAACTCCATTGGGTTTTGGCACGCTCAGACCTAATGAATAGGTGGAGTTGATGCCCGTACCTGTAGCCTACAACAGAACAAGGTGTCGCACATGTGCATATAAAATAATCAATCACACCATGATGGGGGATTTGTAGAGTCATAGGGCACTCGCAAACGAGTGATGCAACACTGCCCCCCATCACCAACACATAACATATACATTATCACATGAACGCATACATCATAAATAACATCATATCACCATATTCTATAAAACAATTAACTAGTTAGAAAAACATTGCATAAACGAACAACATTAAATATCACATTGCCATTAACATTGTTAAACCAACCATCAAAGCATCATCAACATCGCTAAGCTAAGCACCATAATATCATCAAACAGTCTCTACCACAACACATCAAAATATCATCATGTCTGAACAATATCCACAAAATCATAATATCTAACAACAAAGCAACATCAGATAGTCTAGAGAAAATCCAAAAATGTTGTCTAAGCATGAGCAACTTGAGGGGCATCACAATTTGTATGTGTGAGTGTATATATATTTATGTTTATGTATGTACATATATGTCTATGCATATATATGTGTATATATATGTATGTATATATAAACATGTACATATGTCTATGCAATTACACATCCATACTATATACATATATGGATGCATTTATATACATACATACATGCATACATACATATATATATATACACATTCAAAACCTTGTCTTTAAGCACTTGACTTTGAATACTGAGCTAAAATTATTAATTTAAAAGACCAAAAAAAAAACAATTGCAAATTTTTGTTTAGCTATTCTATACATATATCTATATATCATGTATAGATGCATATATATACATATGTACTATGGATAATATAGATAGATATATAGTGCATATAGATACATATATCTATTATCTATAAATGAACCAAAAATGTATATGTATGTATATATATGTGTGTATGCATTTATATATATGTATATGCATATGCATATATATGTTTCTATATATATATACTTCTTTATATATATGTATGCCATTACATGCATACATACACATACAAAACTATAAATACAAGTGCACCTAATCAACATCCTACATTAAAAAAGACAAATTGAAAATGATCAATCATGCTCTACAATTACAATTCTATAAATTTTCATTACATTTAAATATCACTAGTCAATCTCACAAGTTTTAAGATGCTTCCACGTGTTAGGTAATTTTTTGCAAAGCACAAAATTAACCCTGCATAAAAGATTCAATTTATAGAGAATTAAATGATAGCTATGAGATTGAAACATTTTTCCAAATTGAAGGTGTATATTTACTCAATAGACTACATATAGTATGAGATTTGAGCTTGAAACAAGTCTCATGCCTACAAACCACTATTGAGTTGTTGGAAAACAAGTTTCAACTGTCATTTAATGGTACACCAGTTGTCATTTAATAGTAAAAACCTCCAAAATATCAAGTCAAACCCTCCAAAATCTCACTTATCGCATAAAGCCCAGATAAATATTGATTTGGCAATTGGACGAGAACATTCTATTTTCATTTGCAATGTATTTTGGTCAATTTGATGGAAATTTTATTTTTTCATTTGCATTTCTTTATGTTTTAAATATGTATGCAAATATTTTATAATCAAATAATACTTAATTTCTTTAAGGAAAAAAAATAGATTTGTCTAAGTTTATTTAATTCTATTATCTACCATTTGTTACTAATTGTTTAATCCAACCACATGCAACTAGAATGTGCAGCGCATCCATGCAAAAACACACACTTTCTAACATATTAACATACATATAATTTTCTATTGGCTTATGTTATGGACAAAGTGATAATAAGCATAGCATTCAAATTTTGAATCAAATATTGACAATATTTTCTTTTTCCATTGATATGTTTGACTACCCCTCATTCCATTTCTCTATTGTAACCTATTTTCTCTTGTGTACTTGTATGTACATATGTAAGTGTGAAAAAACCACATAACTTTAACTGAACTAAAATTATTAATTTAAAAAATTAAAAAATAACAATAACAAGGAAAAACTTGGCTATTCTTTATATATCTATATATAAAGAATATATACATCTATATACAACTATACTATGGATAATATAGATAGATATAAAGTGCATATAGATACACACATCGACAATCTATAAAAGCATTGTAGATGTCTATATATGTATATATATGTGTGTACACATTTATATATATCTATATGTATATGCATGCATATGATTCTATATATATACTTCTTTATATATATGTATGCCATTACATACATACATACATACACATACAAAACCATAAATACAAGTGCTCATGATCAACATCATACATTAAAAAGTGATACCTCTTACACATCTTAGATTGTGTCATAGCAATCAAAATGATCACAATGTTTGAAGACCGTGAATTGTTTGTCATCTACATGCTTAAATATGAGTAATTAAGACATGAAACTCTACAAAATGAAAGACAGATAGCCTAAATCTACACAAACAAAATTTATATCTGTTTATTTGGTTATGTTATGAACAAAGTCATAATGAGGATCTCATTCTTGCCACCATACTACATTAAATTATGTAATATTTTCTACTGCCACTAAAATGACAAATTATCTACCATGTAGTTTATCTATTTTAACCTGTTTGTTTAAAATCCACCATTGTCTTCTCTTTATAACATGCAAAGGTCTATCTATGTATATATCTATGTATATGTGGATGTATATATATGTTTGTATATGTATGTACATACATATGTATTTACATACATATCCATGTATATATGTGCATATATATATATATATATATAAATATAAATATAGATATATAAATGTCTCAAGAATATATAAACATCTACCTATGTATGTAACTATGTATGTCTAGATGTATATATGTGTGTATATATGTACATACATATATGTGTAAACATATAAATTTTTACAGGTATGTATGCCATTACACATACATACGATACACATATAACTATGCATATATACAAAAAAACACACAAAAATATACATATTCTACCAGTTCACTAATCATTATAAATTTCACACCATGATTTGTCATTGACAACTTTGTTTTCCAACCTCTAGGGGATAGGACCCAGACTTGGCAAGTCCATTATGTATAACTTTCGTTTTAGGTCCACATCACCAAGTATCATGCCACGTCAGCATCATTATTTTCAACATGTCCAAAAAGGCCCAAAAAAATTGTGTGACCAATACTTCTGCATTCACATCACGGATAGTTCAACATTGATGTGGCATCACATGATTGGTTGCTTTTTACATCAAAGAAATACATTTTTTTGAATTATGGATACTCAAGTCACAACTATTAGACATTATATAAACAATTACTATCACAACTATTGAAACATGCTCAACTAATGCATTCTCTCCCCTTTTACAAATATCAAAACCCAACCTTCTTCTCCTTGAAAGGGACTCGAGCTCCTTAAGAACTTTTGTTTAATTAGTTTTTCTCTACTCTCTTTTTGAAACTCAGAATGGCACCTGATATTACACCTAGAATTGACACTCCTTTTGGGGCCATTTTGACGCCCAAGTCTTTCCTTACAAGACCCAACGCCCGGTACCTCTTTTGAAACCTGCAACCAATCTTGCCCATTTCTTGGCTCCTTGGGAACCCTGTTCCATGCTGATCCAAGCCCCAAGGTAAGCCCCACTTTTTGGGACTACCCAGCCCTAAAAGAGCAACTCGCCCCAATACTGGGACAAGCTGTCCTGGTCTCGGGGTCCTAGACCCGGCGGACCTTCCAACCAACTGGACCCCTTACATCATAAAAATGTTTTTAAAAACTTGTTGCTCAAAGAGAATTATATATTTATGTAGAACCATCACTAAATTTAATGAAAAGATTCATATCTTAAGATATATGTAACTTAAACTTTTTCATATTTTAAACATTGCAACGAAATTTGAAAACAGCCAATTCCGATTCCTCGAAAATGCTAGGTTTAATCTCCAGTTAAGGATAGCTTGGCCGCTATACTTCCATGATAGGAAGTAAAATTACAACTTACTTCAGTGTGGTATCATTCACTGTACATATGAACGTCAATGTGATAGAAATCGGACGCGAGGATCATCTCAAATATCTATGCTTATGTACAGATGCCTCTTAGGGCAAACTCTATAACTATACTAAATAACTCAGTATAAACCAGTTGCTCTACCTGCAGGATTTCTGTGGACTTGCCATTACACCTCTCCATCACTACTGTGGATAACACGTCTAATCACCTCACCAAAATATTGCCACTTGCGGGTATCCCATTGCCCTTCCTTCTCATAATTACCAACAAACAATTTAAATTAGCATGTCATCAGATTTCTGAAACAAGTGTAATTGAATAACTAAAAGACAAAACTGACGAGATGGATTAAAACATACACCTTTGGTTGGACGACAATATTAGTAAGAAATGGAGATGCCTCTGTATGTGAGTGAATTGAAACGAGATGTAATTGTGCTGCTTTCAACTGCTCGAGTATCCTCGTTAACAGAGCTGCTGGGCATGGAAGCACATCTCTCTCTACACTTATTCTCAAGTTCACTTGGCAGAGGATATCCTTACGTTCCTCCAAAACAACTCCATCGCCGTTGTAAAGGACTATGTTTTTTGAATTAAATGGCTGCTGATGGGCATCGAACCCACTACTTCCTTCCAAAATCTTTGTCTGTTGTTCTAGCTGAGTAACACGGAGCTTTAGGTCCCTCAAATAGCTTGCAGTATTTGCCAGTATTGAATACTTGTCTTTCTGTACAGACAAGATTAGAGAGTCCAATTTTCAATAAGAAGGCATAATCCAGTATATTACAAGAGTACTAGTTATAAAGCAATGGTATATTTCTAATTAAAAAATAAACTGTTAACAAATGGTGGCGAGTTAAGTGGACTTGAACATGTAGGAAATTCTATGGTTAAGTGCATTTGAATTGAAATAGTATTGAGATAGGTGATCTAATTCTATGGTTAAGTGCATTTGAATTGAAATAGTATTGAGATAGGTGATCTTTTTGAAATCCTGATGTTTCATCCTTGTGAGCATCTCCTAAATGTAATGATTGCTACGTGACCATTCATTCTCATGAGAGATAAATTATACGAACTTCTACTCATGAAATATGGGTTCCAAAAGCTTGCACTTTAGTTATGGACGTTTGTTTATGGGTTTCCTATTGACTACCACATGCCTTCAACTTAAACTCTTCTGAAGAAAAATTGTTGGAAAATTAATTTCTCCCACCTAACAAATCTTCGAGTGATTTTTACAGCCTACCAAATTTCTAGCCTCTAACGCATAAGCAATAGGTGAAGACATTAAATGCACATGTCGACATTGTTCCAGAACTTTCTTGTGAGCTCTAAACTCTTCTGTAATCTGGAAACTTCTGTACACCTCTATAAAAGAGGATTGATGTAAATTAGTTTCAGCAAGCAATGTAATACAAATCAATACAAGTGTGTTTTTTTCATCATGGCATCAGAGCCCTTCAAATCTTGGGCTGTGGGTGGCCTGTGTCAGCTATGAAGCTCTGTAGAAGATCTGAAGCGTAGCAGAAGAGGAGCTGCTCTGGTGGTTGTTCTCAGGAAGCTGCAAACATCACAAAATGGAGCCACAAATTCGAAGGGAAGGAGATTCTTGTGTAACAGCTGTTTGAAAAGGAAGACGCCAGTCCATGAATACCGTATGAAATGTTACAAGCTATAAGGTAAGATTGCTGGAAAAGGAAGTCCTTGTCTTTAAACCGTAAGGAGATAGATAAAAATGCTGCACAATCCTATTAAAGAAAGAAGAAGCCGGGGTTCAACTAGTAAAGTCATTCATGGTAATGCTTTAGCTGAGCTTGTTTTGCATTATGTTTTTGGAGTATATAGTTTTTGATTTGGATGAGATGAGAAGAGGTTTGTGTTAACAATTGGATTTTTTTAAAAAGAAAAGATCACAAGAACAAACCTGCAGTCTAAGTCTCCCAGTTAAATCACAGCAAGGATTTGAGGCAGCCACTAATGAAGGGAAGCCACCTGTCTGAAAGGAGATCACAGACTTGATAAGGATGCCATAGATCAGTTTGTTGTTTCAAGATTTAAATCTATTTGGAGCAATATGTTCTATATTTTGTGCATAGATTATTTTTGATGAGTGAGCTGTTAGATTTTTTACTCGCTAATTACTGGCAACGTTGTTTTCTGAAAGATAAAAGTGGTTGTGTCAGAGTAATTGTTGGTAATGCTGTTTGGACAGAAGACAAATATTTTTCTGAGATAAGTGAAATTGGTTGTCTTTGATGAGATTTGTGATTGAAAAGTTATTCTGTGAACTATAAATTGGTCATATAGCTGCAGGAAGGAAGGAGCAAGAAGATTTTTGGTGGAGTGTTAGCATTGAGGTTATCAGAAAGAAATCAGAATCAAAATAAAAGCAAGGTGAGTCAAATTATTTGAATCAATGGGAAAACTTGGTAAAAGAGTGTTAAAACAAAAAGAAAATTTAATTTGTGAGAATGATTTTTTAAAGAAAAAAATTAATGAACTTTTGAAAGATTTGTGTCAAGTTGAGGAGAAGAATAAAATATTAGAAGAAAAGTTAAAGGTGGCTAATGAAGTTTTAGAAATTTTGTGGGAAGATAGTAAGAAGAATAAAGAGTTAGAAGAAAAATTAAAGTTGTTTGATGAGGTTAAGAAAAATAATGAAGATTTACAAGAAAAGATAAAGAGATTACATGAAGAAAATTGTTCACAAAAAGAAGAAATATCAAAGTTAAAAGAAAAAAATGAATGTTTAAAGTCAAAATCATTAGTTTGTGATGTCTCGTGTTGTCCAAAAGATCTAAATTGTTCGGTTGATAAATCAATTGGTTTATGTGGCATTGTTCAAGTGGTTCATGATGGAGAATATAATAATAAAGATGATAATGTGTCTACAAATCTTGATAATTATCATGAAAAAAATGTTGGTTTAAAAATTATGAAAAGAATGGGTTATAAAGGTGAAGGTTTGGGAAAACATGGGCAAGGAACAAGAGAGCCTATTCAACCATTAGTGAGGCCAAAGTATGAAGGTCTCAGTTATGTCACAGGCAAAGGGATTGATGTTACAAGTCCAAGAAAATTTGTTCGAGAAATGAAAAGAGTTGAGTGTACACATTGCCATAGGAAAGGACATACCAAGGATAAGTGATGGGACTTACACCCTTGTAGTGTGTGTGGTTTAGAAAACCATTCTGAAAAAATGTGTTGGAATACAAGTTGGAATAACGAATATATGAAAGAGTGCATGAAAATGAATTGTGGTTGGAATTTTGGAATGAATTGGCAAAAGTTGACCAATGTGTTCAAAAGCTTATTCAAGTACAAGTGTTCATATGTCAAAGATAATAGAAATCAAGTGATTTGTAAAATCAGTTGAAGGTGAAGGTGCATGAAGCTAAGATCAAAGTTCATGATTGAGAACAAGATGAAACTAAAATTCTTGTGCAGCAAAGTGTAGTAGCCTACTTCCAAAAAAGGAAGAAATTGGATTGTAGATCAGAAGATCAGTGAGCAGGCAAGGAATTTGCAAACAAGGAATTTTCAAAAATAGAATTTGAATGTTTGATGGTCATCATTGAAAAAGTGATTGTAAATGGGTACCTAAAAAGGCTTTAGGCTGGGACCCATCCTTTTTAAATCATGCATGAAAATGTTTAGTGTTTTTACAGATTTGGAAGACAAAAATGATAAAATTAAGTGTGGTCGAAATTAAGGGGGAGTGTTGGAAAATTAATTTCTCCCACCTAACAAATCTTCGAGTGATTTTTACAGCCTACGCAATTTCTAGAAATTTCTAGCCTCTAACGCATAAACAATAGGTGAAGACATTAAATGCATGTGTCGACATTGTTCCAGAAATTTCTTGTGAGCTCTAAACTCTTCTGTAATCTGGAAACTTCTGTACACCTCTATAAAAGAGGATTGATGTAAATTAGTTTCAGCAAGCAATGTAATACAAATCAATACAAGTGTGTTTTTTTTCATCAAAAATGATAAATAATGCAATGGCTACTGATTGAAATCATGTTAGAGGTTGACATGAAAGCCAAGTTAGTTAAATCCAAAGAAATAAAGAGTTTATTACTCTGCAGGATTTCTAGATGTGAAAAACCAAGAGATTAAAGAATAGAAAAAAAAAAGAGATTAAAGAAGATAAAAAAAAGATATTCTCAGTTATAGAGAAGAAAATGAAATTTTGGCATTACCTTAGAATTTCCAGCTGGTACAAGAGAGTAAAGATTTAAGTAAAGTTGTTTCAGTTTCCCTCTTCTGTTCCGCTCTGCTATCATATGCTGAAAGCGTGACCTACCGTGACAATCAATCTTTGATTTCTCATGTTGATTATCATTGACAGCATGGGCACGAGCAGCCCTTAAACTTGACATTAGAAAATACTTTTTTTCGTTCTCCTCGATTTGGCTCAAATACCTAAAGCATCTCTTATGCAAGCTATGACCGGAAGTGAAAATTTTAAGGGCAGCCTTTGGATCAGCTTTTATATATCCTTTGAAGGCACTGTGTGTGGACGAAGTACGGGGAGGAGGTGGAGAGATAATTAGTGAGGAGGAATTACGAGATCGCTGGTTATCTAATTGACAAAAATACTGCATACTGTATTCTTCAGAGGAAGTGGAGTAGCAATGGGTTTCGGTACTTGTGTAAGGAGAAAAGGAAGGAAGCTCAAAGATCTCATCGCCCATTACAGTTGCTTTATGACCCAAGTCGTTATAATAAGCATTTGGAAGCCTGGTATATATATTAGTGCTTGTACTGAACCCATTCTGGGTTGCCATTGATTCCAGCTTTAATCGAGATCTCAAACTAATTGGATTCTATCTGTCGTCTACGGGCTGTATATATAGTAGAACTATGCGAATTCCTTGTTAATATAGGATTAAGGAAATCATGTATAGTAACATCGGCTAAAAATTAAAACGTTCTTATGTGCGAGCATTTAAGACTCTTGGGGAAATTACTGTTAATTTAGTCAAAGTTTGCGTAAGTTAAGGAGTTGCGGGATCGGGAGGTCCCCGGTTCAATCCTCGTTACTGTCAATCCAGAGTAGCCGCCTGTGGAATGTAGTGACAGGCTCTCCTTATTCTACACGCTAAGCTTTGACTGGTGGCGGCAACGTCTATCCAGAACTTTATATGCACATTTGACCATATTTATTAAGTAATTGAAATTTAAAATGATATTATATTTAGAATTTTAATGATAAATAAATACAGTTTTATATTATATTTTAAATTTTAATTAATTAATAGATATAGTGTTGGATATATAATATGTTTTTATTATATTAAAATTGGAAGGGTCAGTACCCATTACAAAGCAATCATCAAGGCAGAAAAGAGGAGGCTCCCGAAAAGAAAGACCTCTAAAAGCAAGACTCATGAGGAGTGAGGCAGGACAAGACCATTAACAACCAAAGCTTTTGACCGATTGGATATATAATATGTTAGGTGGGTCTTCTAAACATTGTTATTATTTTCATTGTCTATTAGTTATTCTTTGCATTCCACGTCTTGACTTTGATTGCATTAATATTATTAATAGAATGTTAAATATTTTAATTGTTACATTTTAATCCCACCCATCTCTATTAACCTAGACACAAGTGCAATAAAAGTTGAAATTGTTGTTAGTTGCCAAGTTTCATTTTTTTTTCACTAATAAGGAAGAGCTCTCCCTATCTAATGAACACATTTATGGCAGTCTAGGCTCTTGTTGCCTATTCAAAATTTCTTTTGTCGCCAATGCTAAAGAGCTCTCCCTATCTAAAAGGAAATTGTGTCATGGAGGTGAACCTATTTATGGCAATTTAGGTTC
Organism: Sequoia sempervirens; assembly: GCA_007258455.2. NCBI lineage: Eukaryota > Viridiplantae > Streptophyta > Pinopsida > Cupressales > Cupressaceae > Sequoia > Sequoia sempervirens. The sequence goes on along the minus strand of VDFB02051858.1, from coordinate 3,625 downwards.
TTCATGCTTATGAAAAGCCTTTTACGTTTCAAACACTATGATTGATTAACTATACTGAAGCTTAAAGTGACTATGTAACTATGTAGGTAGGGGAAGTAGACCATAGTGTCAACATTGCAATGCTTGTTGATGTGCAATCCAACCCTACTTAAATTGAAGGAGTTTATATGTGTTTTTGTAGGGTTTTGTTATAGTGCTATTGTTTTCTTTGCAATTTCCTAATGTACAAAACATCTAAACATTATCATAGTTTTCATTTAAATTGAATTAAAATATATATTAACAATTCCAAAGATATTTTGTTAATAGATAAGACAAACAAAACAATGATATAATTGGGTAAACCCACAAAACTGGTTTACAATTCCATTGAGGAAGGAAAAATGCATTTTCAGATGCAAAACACTTTAGGGGGTTTGCTAGAACTAGGAGGGTTCGTTAGAACCTCGTAAAGGGTTCAAGCGAACCCCCCTTTAATGGGTTTATTTTTTAATTGCATTAAAGGGGGGTTCGCTAGAACCAGGGGTTCAAGAAAATCCCTTGGTTCACTAGAACCCCCCTTTTCTCTCCCGCACCAAAAAATTCTAGAATTTTTCCTTGAAGCTCCTGTTGAGGAATGAAAAATGGAGAATCACAGACCCAACCGTGGATGATGGTAGTCCTAGAACCCAGCTATCCAAATTAAATATAATTTTTAATATTTATCGGTATTGATACTTATTTCTTTTTAGTTTGATTAACATAGGTTTTCAATCAAAATTAAGCTCTTTGTTCCCAAGACATTACGTAGAAAAAATAATAGATTATCAAAACAAAATTTGAAAAAATATCATAACGGCAATTGTAGATATTGAAGTCCTTGATCCAACAAAAATTGAATTAACATACAAAAAAAATTATGTTGCATACGGTCCAATTATAATTATTTGACTTTGAAATCAGACTGCTTAAAAACATTCAATAAAACACTATGAAACCAAATGAAAGTGCTAGATATCGAAGTTAAACCTGAATTCTTGAAAGTGCAATTAAAATTTTATCCTTTCATGGAAAAGCAATACAGAAAGCATCACTCCTTGAAATGGTATTACTAAAAAAAATAATTATGAGATGGAAAGAGTTAATGATTCCAAAATTTGAAAATATATTTAGAATCTTCAGACAAAATGTCACAAATCACTAGTTTGCATCATCTTCAAATTCCTCATGGTTTAACCGCTATAGGTGCCCGAAAGTGAAGATTTAGTTAGAAAAAATCAATTCAGTGTCTAGTTTGGCCAAAAATTGTAAACCAGTATTGTGGGATCACCCAATTGTATGGCGACTCTTATATGGAATGTAATATCATTTATAGATTTTAATTGCTTTGGATAGTTACTTTTTGCATTTTCATTAGCTCTAGAAATAACATTTGGAGGAGTTTTTTTTTGGATTTTGGAAAACAATGAAGGATGTATTGCATTTCATGTTCAACCAAGACCACTTTTTGCTCTTTTTTTAGCTCTAATGATTAGTATTTAGGGGAGGAGTATTTATTTGGATTTTGGGAAGCAATGAAGGATGTATTTTATTTCAATTCAACTTCTTAAGTTCAAGATTGCAATGCTTATGAACATTTAATCCCACCTTACCTTATTTGAAGGAGTTTTTTATGTAGGGATGTTTTTTTGTTTTATTTGCAATGGCCTAATGTACTATATAAAACAATCATATTTTTCATAATTAGTTGTAATTTTTGGGTCGACTATGTTGTTATGTTAGTGATAGCATTCATAGCATTGCTTTAAAGTTGAAGGTGAGCCCTATTAAGAAACAAAGTGAAACTACTATAATAAAATATTCTTGAAAGTATATGCAAGTCTCAAATTAATTTATTAATATTAGAGTGACATAAAATATTACCTAAAGATTCACTAGTTAGAATACAATCAACAAATCATAGTAACACAAGATTTATATAGAAAATCTCTTTAAGAAAAAATCTATTAGAGAAAAAGGACCTATACATATTAATTATCAATGCGTGCACATGATACAATATCAAGACTCTACACTTTGCACTATGATAGTATTTCAACATCATCTGTGTATCTATATATAATGATATCAAACTACTATCTCATAGGTCTCCAATATATAGGCAAAGAGAGTAAAAACAATAAATGGTTTTAATGAACAATGGATACTAAAACCATGATATTATGCAACACACTCACCTTGGAGATAATATTATAATGAATTCAATCAATGAATTCACATGGATATCACATGGGCTCAATCAATGGGTCCTCAAATAGAAAACATAATTAGAAAGACATATGTGATCCATAACTCCTCAACAATTCACATCCCTAGATGTGTAGCACTATATTATGGAGAAGCCAACTTATGTGGGTTCCATCCATAATAACAATATTCTATATTTCTTAATGGATGAAAATTCAAATTTATGTTACACTTTAAACCAACTTATCAACACAAGTGAATTTAAATATTTCTATCTAAAAGTTATTTTTTATTAACATATGGTCTAGTTGAATTGATTCTATCTAAATTAAATATGAGACAAAATTTTCCCAACTAGATGTGTCCATTATATATATATATATATATATATATATATATATATATATATATAGTATCACTTTGGGGCCAATTTTTTGAAAATAAAATTATTCAAAAAACTTTGCGCTTTCACAACTCCTACTCATGTAGATAGCATTTTCTAAGAAATCTAAAAGTACCATTTTGTAGAACTATAAGTGCAATTTCAAAAATATTAAATTTTAGTAGTTTAATTATTGCTTATATTTTATTTTTTTATTTTTATTAAAAGTAGGTCATCAACACCAAAATATAAGGTTGGTTGTCTTGTCAAAAAATATATTAAATTTTATTAAAAAATTAAAAAATATAATGCACTAAAGAAGAGATTCCATGTCAAGATGATATTTTTTTGTGTTTTTGGATAATTAGTTATGACAAAAATTGATGTCTTTCGAAATAACTTTGTGTTTTTAGTATACACAAATTTTAGGATTTATTAAAAAATCTATTTATCAAAATGAAAAAAAATCTATGCACTAAAATTTCAAGTTATAAATATAAATTAAAAAACTAAATGAAAAAGAAATTACTATATAAAGAGAGATGCTCAATTTAACCTCATTTTTTTTTAGCATTTTATCAACTAAAATTATAAGTTTTAAGAAACCTACATTTATTTTAAATTTAAATTTTATTTTTGTAAAAAAAATACACAAAAAAATTGCATTTCATTAGTTTACATCATTTTAAAATTCAAAACTTTCTAGTGTTCAAGTTAAAACATTAGATCAGTGTTGGTCATTTCATTTATAAAAGTGTGACACATCTTTGAAGTTTCAATCCAATCCTAAAGCCTAGAATTAATTTTTTTTTATTTAGTAAGTCTAAAGTCAAATATAATCACCATTGTAGTGCTCCATCCCATTTCATGAATGTATACTTAACAACTAATTCCAAGATTCTAGGACAATCTAAATTACAAATTATTTCTCTAATTACACCTTAGGCATCCTGGCACACCTTCTTAGAGAGTTGTGGATACATAAAATATGCATAGGATCTATAAAGTTAATAGAAC
>VDFB02051857.1:0-16644 GCA_007258455.2 Sequoia sempervirens | reverse complement strand
ATAGTCTTGCATTTCCTGCATATTGAGCTTGTCTTACATGGTTGAAACTAGGTCTAAGAGAAGAGAGAGAGAAAACATGTCGAACCCAAACGAGTTCATCAATCCATTTTCTTCAAGACCTCATAAGACTTTATTAAACAAATTCACCACTAGAAACACTCAAGGACACATTGTAGTAGAGGACATAGAGGCTGCCGCACAGGACCCTGAGTTTGCCTCTTTTGTAGATGAGTACCTAGCAAATGATCGTCAACGGTTTTTAGGAAAATTGCTAACTGAAGGTGCTACCTTACCTCCAGGATTTGATATTAGCACTTTACAAACTCAACCTACACAAGGGACAAATACCACTTCTGCTAGTACTACTATACCTCAGGTCAGCACGACTATGCCATCTAGCACGTCTACACAGAGTACGATAGTCCATACGTCCTCATTTGGTACACCTAGCATGACGTCGGGATTTAATTTCACTACAGGGGCTTCATCGTCTACTCCCTTCGGTCCTCTTGTTGGGAATAAAAGGTCTAAAACCTTAGCCTCTACACCTTATGTCGGTACTACTAGTTCACAATCAACGACTCTACCTACTACTAGCATTACAAGTACCATACCACAGTCAATTGCCATACCTAGTGCTCAAGTCACTAGTACTATACCGCGTATTACACAAACAGGGGGCATTCCCTCCTTCCAATATGGCAATCAGAATCCATTCACATAGTTTTCGAGTCAAAATTTACTCTCCCAAACTGGTACACAAAATCCACTTACGTCGGTTCTGAATCAGAATCCTTCCATACAGATTCCACGCCAAAACCAATTTACATCGGTTCCGAATCAGAATCCCTTTGCACAGATTGGTAGTCAGAATCCGTCCACACAGATTCCAAGTCAAAACCAATTCACACCGATTCTGAATCATAATCCTTTGTCACAGAGTGGTACTCAAAATCCGTTTACACAGAACCCAGGTCAACACCGATTTATGCAGATACCAGATCAGAATACATTTACCAATATTCTGAATCCAAATCCACCTCAGATGCCAACGTTCAATCAAAACCCATCACGAGACTTTGGATTTCAGAATACATACATGGATCCGCATAATCCTCCTAGTACATCTTTGACCCAAGTTGACATCCTGCAAACACAAATGCACGCATTACAAATGCAAATGGATAACATGTCGGTCTCAACTAAGAAATCATTTTCACCAAAGGACAGTCTTTATTCCTCTTTGATAGATCACGGTGTCACGACACCTTTCCCTCATGGATGTCATACTGAATCTTCCTAAGTACAATGGCAAATGCAAAATAGTAGAACATATCAGGGAATTTTCTACCGTATGCATAGATGTCGCTTACGACCCTACGTATCTTATGAGGCTATTTCCACGAAGTCTTGTAGGAGTTGCACTGGAATGGTTTTTGGGTTTAGATTCTGGCATTAGATCTTGGGGAGAACTAGTCGAGAAATTCGTGGAGCAATTCTCTTTCCACATTGACCATGAGATAAATATAGCAACCTTTCAACACAAGATGAAGGCTGCTTTCTTCCAACTGGAGAACTATCAAGTAAGCAGGGTGTCTTGTCAAGATACCCCGAAACAAAATGTTTCAGGAAAACCTTCATCCAAAACTCAGGAGTAACTTAAGGGTACATTGTTGCATATCTTTTTCAGAACTAGTGGAAAAAGGGGTGATAATAGAGAAGGATCTTATTGAAAAGGGTGAAATCAAAATGACAATATCAAATAGAAACCCAATCGTACAAAACACCCCCACTGACAGAAACAGATTCTGGTCTCGCAACAAAAATGTCACCAATGATGGGGTGGTGGATGCTAAAACATTACAAGCAAGACCCCTCCTCACATTACAAGGACCTCATACTTTTGCCAACACGCTCAATGCTATCAATCAACCTCCTAACACGGCCTTAAATACTCAATGTCCACAACCAAGGAGATTTCAAAAATGTGAGTTCACTCCCTTAGGGGAACCCATTGAGTCGGTGTTCAAACAACTGCTACAACACAACCTCATACAACTGCAGGAACCAAGACAATACGATCCAGGACAGTTTAAACCAACTTGGTGGGATGACAATGCCTTCTGTGATTATCATAGGACTAAGGGACATAAACTACAAAACTGTCGACAACTGAAGAATATCATACAGGATCTTGTTGACAAGAGAATTATTGAGGTTAGTGGACAAAAACAAAAGACATCCAACATTGATCATCAAGTCTTTTCAAACCCACTACATGACCATGGGAAAGGAACTGTCCCCAGTTCGAGTACTAAGACCAATATGTCCTTGAAATTATGCGAAAGGGACAAACATGATGATAGTGGAAAATCATTCATTGCCTCACACGCTTGATCAAAAACAAACATCAATACCATTACTATCAATGCTAATCCCGAAAATAACACTGCCAGACGAAAGCCATTATCCCGTGCCTCCGCATCGCCAAGAACACCCTCAACCTTCCGCCATAATATAACTCCATTTGATCGGGCTTAGAAGACCCCCAGCCCAAATCTGGAATTGTTGGGCGCATTCTCCTCGGCATCGGGTTCATCCCCAAGGCTTTACAGAACACCACGTCCTCTCATCGCACCTTTGATGTCAATCATTTCCAGGAAATGGTGGGCTACTTAACCAATAATCATCAAGCCACATTTTTTGAACAAGACTATGCCACACACAAGACAAACCATAATGACCCTTTACATCTAGAAGTCCTTGTCGATGACACCAAAGCTAGACGAGTTTTGGTAGACGGAGGAGCAAGGTTAAATCTATGCACTTTAAAACTAATTAAGGCATTAGGTATCTCAGAAGCATGCATAGACACCACTAAGAGTATTATCATTAAGGCTTATGATGATGAAGAATGAAAATCGTGCTGGGTGGTAACACTTAATATCAAAATTGTCCTCAAGCGTAATGGAGACAAAGTCTCCGTGTCTTGGATCACCCTCCTCTTATAACCTTTCTCGCTAGGTAGACCATGGATTCATGCCATGAAGGCGTCCCTTCCACATATCATCGTTGTCTTAAATTTCATAATGGCAATCAGTCAACTATAGATGGTGATCCCCATCCTTTCCAATATTGCACCACCTCTGCTGAGATCCCTTTAATGTCAAGTGCCACAACCAAGAGGTGCGCTCCACCGCCTAAAACCATCTTCTATGTTGACCGTCCACACCTCTCACTTGAACATCTGTTTCACCCCCACTTCCTACCACTCCTAGGGTCGAGATCCAAGACAAGGGTTGTGGAGAGTATTACATGAAGACTTCTTATTGTGTTAGCCATTTGGTTCCTCCTAAGTCATATGGTTTACCTATAGCAGGTAGGGGACAATCTACGATCACTATACATGTTCCCCCCACAACAACTTTCACTAAATGGGGTGAATTAAGCAAAGAGGCTGTGGATACAGAAGATGTCACTTCCTGGCTGTACAAGGAAGATAATCAAGAACCCATTTTACTTGCTCATATTCCTACAAGTCTATATGGAAAGGGTTTCAAAATCATGCAAAGCAAAGGATATAACGGACAAAGTGGTTTAGGTTTAAACCAAGATGGCAGAGTGGAACCAATATTTGTTTCTCAATGGCCAAAAGGAGTAGGGCTAGGGTTTCAACCGATTCAGATTAGCGTTCCTAGTACTCCATCACTCTTACTTGAGGAAGTACGTGCTTCAGAAGATACCAAGACATCTCACGAACCAGTGAACCAAAATCATTGTAACTCCCCCGACTCTAATGATTATGAGTGGGATTCCTTATCCTCTACTTCTTCCATGGACCTTGACAAGTTATTTGGAGAACTTGACTTGATGTTAAGTTCCTCTCAAACCCTCTTAAATTCTCGGCCCACCAAAGAAATGACAAAAGAGAGTGGTTTAAACACTACTATTGGGAATCACTTGATCCCACCTCTTGGAAACCTCAGCCACTTGTTTCCGATAGTCAAACCTTGGCATTAGGCCCACCTATTCATCCACCTAAACCCAAACCCAAGAGCAAAACAGACTTGGTACAAGACTTTTGTAATCACATGAATAATTCAATATTTACCTTGACCCCATTAGACTTTGATAACTACGACGATGACATGCCCTTAGTTTATCCCCAACTCATAGATTGGGATCAACAAGATACACCTGTCTTAGACACTTTTGAGAACGACGAAGCAATTGCTGAGTTCCTGGGATTACGTGAAGGCATACCTAACAGAGATCATAAAGCTGGTTTTACCATTGACTTGGACAATAAAGCATATTTTGGGGAATTGCTCAATCTTCCCACAAAAAATGAGAAAAAGAATAAACAAGATAAAGGATGAGTCTCTAGGTGAAAATCGAAGTAACTCTAGACAATGAAAAGTAAAAAGAAAGGATCCAAGGTGAAAACCTCTCGAGGTGCCTAAGGATGGTGGTGTTTCAACATTCTCCCTGCTATACGTAGAAAAGCTCCATGCCTGCTAGCGAACTTTGAGAAGTCAACATAGGCACAAAAGAGAATCCTCGATTGATTTATTTGGCGGTGTCACTGACAACACAAGAGAAATCAGAGTTCCACAACTTCTTTGAACAAAGACAGATTAATTTTGCTTGGTCATATGTCGACATGCCTGGGTTGGATCCTAAACTTGTTCTACATCACTTGCCTTTTACTAAATCCAGCAAGAAAAACGTGGTTGAGAGAAAGACATCCACGTTTTATTATTAGTCAAGGCGTAACTCAAGAAACTCTTAGACGTTGGTTTCATCAGACCTATTGACTATGCAAATTGGATTTCCAATCTTGTACCAGTTACCAAACTAGCTGGGGGCATCCGCATCTGCACCGATTTTAGAGATATCAACAAAGCTTGTCCTAAGGATGACTTCCCTTTGCCTAATATTGACATGATAGTTGACATGATAGCAGGATATGAGATGTTGTCCCTTATGGATGGATTCTCAGGCTATAACCAGATCATAATTGCCACTGAAGATCAACCTAAGACAGCCTTCACTTGTCCTTGGGGAACGTATTGCTTGAATGTTATGCCCTTTGGACTCAAGAATGCAGGAGCAACCTATCAACGTGCCATGACTACTATCTTTCATGATCTAGTACACACTTGTATGGAGGATTATGTCGATGACCTTATTGTAAAATCCAAGACACTGGCAAAACATTTACAAGTTTTAGACAGGGTATTTCAGAGGCTGGAGAAGTATAATGTGAGACTCAATCCAAAGAAATGTGTGTTTGGAGTCAAGTCAGAAAACTCGTTAGGTTATATCATTTCTAGACGGTATTGAAGTAGATCCCGCTAAGGTGAAAGTAATCATGGACATGCCACCACCCAACAATCTTAGTCAACTAAGGACATTACAAGGAAGGTTGCAATCTGTCAGAAGATTTATAGTGCAGCTAGCAGACAAGACACATCCTTTTCAACATCTACTTAAGAAAGGAGTACCCTTTGCATGGACACCTAGGTGTGAAGAGGCTTTTCAACTGATTAAAGAATATTTACTTACACCACCTGTTTTAATGCCACCCGAAGTGAGACCATTGATTTTATATCACAAAGAACCCATTCATCACCGTAGCATTACTTCAACAAATGACGATGAAGGTCATGAAAGGGCGCTTCATTATATCAGTCGGATTTTGGTTGGTTATGAGCTAAATTATAAGTAATGTATTGAATGTGCCCTCAAAGCCTTTATATTTGCTACCCGTGTACCGAGGCACTACATGTTAAACCATCAAACAATGATGGTTGCTAAAATAGATCCTCTGAAATATCTTCTTAGCAAGGCAGCATTAACAGGGCGACTGGCCAAGTGGGTTATGATACTTAGTGAGTATGATATACAGTATGTAGAAAGAAAGGCTATTAAAGGACAGGTCATTGTTGATCAGTTAGCTGATGCACCCATACAGGTAGATCACCCATTAGTTGCAGACTTTCCTGATGAGTTCATATTCACATTTGACACAAACATAACATGGAAACTGTACTTTGATGGTTCACATACAAATCATGGTTCAGGGGCTGGGATATTGTTTATCACACCACAAGGTGATTCCATCCCTAAGTCATTCAAGATTGCATTTCCATGCACTAACAACATAGCAGAGTATGAAGCTCTAGTGACAGGGTTACGCATGGCGGTCAAGTGGAAAATTAAGGTTTTACAGGTTTATGGTGATTCTCAACTAGTAATCAGACAGGTAAATGATGATTATGAGACTAAGGATGAGAAGCTTACTCCATACAAGCGCATGGCAGATAGTTTTAAAGAGTACTTTGACAAAGTCGAATTTCATCAAATACCTCATGTTTTAAACAGGGCAGCAGACGCCATGGCTACAATTGCATCACTTCTTGACATTCCTAACAACGTGCCTAAGTTTGAGTTCTTGGTAGAACAACTTTTGATCCCAGCCTATGATATCCCAGATTCTGAAATGGTGTGTGACATCGTTGGTCCCGATTCCCCATGGTACAAAGAAATCTATGATTACCTTCATGCTGAAGTCATACCCATTGGCTTATCCAATAACCAACGTAGAACATTCCTCCGCAAGTCAGCCAAATATACCATCGTCGGAGACACCCTATATAGACGCGCTTTAGACAATACCTTACTGAGATGTCTTGGTTCTACTAAAGCACAAGCAACCTTGCGTGGGGTGCATGAGGGTATATGTGGTTCCCATTCTAGCGGTCCTACCTTAGCCAAAAAGATTATGAGACTGGGTTATTATTGGCCTACTATGGAAAAAGACTCATATGTCTTTGTAACAAAATGTCGCCAATGCCAAGTTCATGGAGATTTGATACATGCCCCAGCACAGGAGCTTCGTCCTATCAAGTCACCATGGCCCTTTGCCCAATGGGGACTCGACCTCATAGGTAAAATCCACCCTACATCATCTAATGGACATAAGTTCATTATCACTGCCACTGAGTACTTTATGAAGTGGATTGAAGCCATTCCTATGACATACATTACCGGTGCACAGATTTCTAGATTTATCCTAAACTATATCATTTGTCGGTATGGTGTCCCTCAGTCCATAATCACTGACAATGGCCGCCCATTTAAGAACCAAGAAGTCCGCTGCTTGTGTGATGAATTTCATATACATCACTTTTCCACCCCATACTACCCACAAGGTAACGGCCAAGCAGAGGCATCTAACAAGACCATCATTAGAATCCTCAAGAAGACTATCAATGATGCTGGTCATGACTGGCATTTACAGCTTAACCCTGCTTTATGGGCTTATCGTACAAGTATCCGTACTCCCACTAGTGCTACCCCATATTCACTTGTCTTTGGATCTGAAGCCATTTTACCTATTGAGGTCGAGATTCCTTCCCTAAGGGTATCCCTGAAAGGCCATATTGATGATGAAGAGTACCGAGTGTCGAGACTCCATGAGCTAGAATTTTTAGATGAGCGAAGACAGAAGGAACTAGACCATCTTCAAGCATATCAGAATCGCCTTCGCCGTAGCTATAACAGGAGGGTTTTGAACAGGAACTTTGACATTGGTGACCTAGTTTTAATGGAGAAACCATAGAATCAAGCAGAAAGAGACAAACCAGGAAAGTTTGAACCTAATTGGTTAGGACCTTATGTTTTCACTGAAGCTTTTGGATCAGGAGCGTATCAACTCTCTACCCCTGAAGGCGAACCATTGTCCTCACCAATCAATAGTATGCATTTGAAAAAGTTCTACGCATAGCTTCTGGGAGTCCTTTGTCTTATTTAGCAAAAATACAAAAAAATAAAAAAAAATCAAAAAAATTGTTATCAAGGTGAAAACCTGGCAAACAGGTGTCTTGGTAACACCAAAAAAATTAGATAATATGAAAAATGGTAAAGACAAATCATTCGTCCAATGGTGAAAACCACTTCGGTGGCGCTTTGGATAGGTACCATGGTGAAAACCTGGCAAACAGGTGCCATGTGTACTCAACTCTGCTCCTTTGTCTACTATTATTCTACTACCTTGTACATAGTCCACTTCCCTGTACATAATACCTATCCCTGTACATATCCCTTATCTTTCCTGTCCATCATTTCTATATACCATTCATAATAAGTGGTAGTCTTTCCCATAACTTGGAACGATTGACATCGAGTGCATTTCATATCCCCCGTTTTACCCTATTCATAATTGATTGGTCTTATACTCGACTGGGGGAAAACACTTGACGTGTGTCATATTGGTTCTTACATTGGCTGTGTTGAAGACGGAAAACCATGGAAAATCCAAAACATCACAAAATGACTCGGTGAAAAACACAAAACATCGTAAAACTTCAAAAAAGAAAAAAGAAAAGAAAAAAAGAAAAGTCAAACATCTCAAAAATCCAAAACAGGGCCGAAGCCGACTTGTCGCCTTTTTTTCGCTTTGTCAACTACGCCTTCGCGACCGGACGTAGGCAAGGCCATTTGTTGATGTGCCCCCGGTGCGCTTCTAGGTCACCGGTTTGTGGTTTGTCTCAGAGATAACGCCCGAAGTCAATCCATATGTCTATATATGACAAGGTCATTGGTCGGGTCAACTACGCAGGTCTCAAGGCGGTACAACGTAGGTAAGGCCATCACATGACATGAGCCCCGAGGGCCGCATCTAGTCACCCCATTAGGTTCGGCTACATTCACTCTTCGCGTACATGTCTTCTATTTGTGAAGGCCGGCCTTTGTCGGTCGTACGCGGTAAAATAGGTCAAACTACGCAGGTCTCAAGGTACAACGTGAGGTAAGGCTATTAATCGCGAGCCCCGAGGCCGACGATAGGGTCACCTCTTTAGGGTTTGCCTACGCAAAATACCAATTGTCAACACGCCATATCAGGTCATGCGACTCGGTGAACAATACAACGTCTTCGGTGAGTCATATCACACACACCTTGCCAAACAAAACTGCTCGCTGTGGATGTGTCCTTCTTGGAAATAGATGTTATCAAAACAATCAACCTATGTCTTATTCAGGATGTGTCCTTCCTGCGTAATCGACAAGATCAAAACAATCAAACGTAGCCTTACACAGGTTATCACATCAATGGCATCTGACTCAACGTCTTATACGATACATGTCTTTCTGAAACCAGGCTTTGTCATGCCTTATACAGATAGTCATAACATCGAAACCAGACTCAGTCTTATCCGGTATGTGTATTTCCTGAAATCAGGCTCTATCAATCAACAAATCAAACAAACAAATCATGTTTTGGAAAATATTTTACTGACTTTTTGACTTTATGGCTTGTTTATCTTATCATTTATCTTGAATTGATGATGGGATTCATGTTACTAGCTTTCTCAAGGATGTCCCATGAAGGATTTAGAGAAGCAACGACGTATCAGGATTCTATTTTCTTTGACTGCTGTCTGTCGCCTGTCTTTTTCAATTTGATTTTGAGTCATGATACTAGCTCTCTGCTGATGTCCTTCCATGAAGGATTTAGAGGATTTACGCTTCATGACCCGCTCTTTTCTTTTATATTGTTGTCCGTGGTTTATCCCGACAAAAAGATCGGGCAACTTGTACTTTAGTATGAGCACGACAATCCTTTTGTCTCACAATCGCCCGTTTCCAGCAAGTGGATGACCTTGCACACCTTGATCTATGTCATATCATGGTTTTTTTCTCCATTTGTATTAGTCCCACCCAATGATGATAAAGTGCAATACCTTTTGTGATACAGCGAAATATCGAAGATTGCTAATACTAACATCTATCTCCTGTCTTTTATTATTCATCTTTCTTTTCTATATCTACACCACCATTATCTATTTTCCTCTATCCTTTTTTTTTCTTTCTTTCATCTTCTAGTTCTCTCATCGATTTCGAGAGCACACTCATGTTCTTTGAACTCACTGCCCTCCCGAGGGGCATACCTTCACCGCTTTATTAATCAAGCATGACTGGCCATAATTTATCGATTTCGACAAATGCCTAAGTGATATTGTATCAAAGAGGGGCAAATGTAGACAATCAAATTTGGCTTAGGCCTCACACTCAATAATATTCTTCATAATTTATTCTTCATGGTCAGCGATTAAATAATTCAATTATTTAATTAATTCACTTCTTTTCTTTTTATTTTTCTATTAATTAAATAATTTCACCTATTTAATTAATTCACTTTTCTTTATTTCTTTCATTAATTAAATAAACGCTTTTATTTAATTATGTTAGCCAATTACCTTTTATCCGCACAAATTAAATAAACTCTTATTTAATTTATTCTTTATCATATTTCAACTATAAATAAATAAATTCATTATTTATTTAATTATTCATTTAAAATCCCCTTTATCATTTAATTAAATAAATATTATTTATTTAATTATTCTTCAAATATCAAATCTTGAATTAAATGAATTATTTAATTCATAAATTCTATTTAACACATTCTTCTATATTCTTAGATAATTATGGAGTTATCTAAGCATTCACTTTTACCTAATTACATCTATTTTAATCGTTCAGTTAACTATTCATTTGATGTCTAAGTGGCATTCTCGAGTAATCTCCTCGCCTAACCATTCAATCGTCCAGTTCTAACTCATTTGCGTGCACATGCATATTAATTAAATATTATTATTTAATTAATTAAGTGTTGTGCGTGCGTTCGAACAGAGAGTTGCTTTAATCAATCTTTATATTTGTCATGCAAAGATAATTCTTATGTCTTCGAATGTCAATCAAGATTAAATCATTTATTTTAATCTTTAATTCTATTTCTAATTTAATCAATGTCATCACTGCCGCTTGCATCGTAATGCATGTCTAATCGGCCATCTCAACCATTCATGATCTTTCTGCTAATCTTTGGTCTGTTGCTCAATAATCAATTTTCTATAAATTGATTTTTTCTATTCTTCATTCCACCTCTCTTAAATTTTGTAACTTTGAGAGCACTTTGTCTCAATCTTCGATATTTTGCTAATCACTATCTTAGGCTATACTTGCACGAACTTGAAAATCTGAGGGCAATTATACTACACAAGCAAAATGGAGAAGGGCAATCGAGATGAATCATGGAAATACGTTTGAAGATTGGTGAGATTGTTCTAGTTTTTAATTACGTTTTTACTTTCCCATGTTCTTTGTTGCTTAATGAATGAATTTGCATTTTAGATTTAGTTTTGTATGCATGTGTGCTTCTAACGATCTTCCTTGTTGTCTATTGTGCAAAGCTTTTATTCAGCGTTACAGTTATTTTACTCTGATGTTACCTTTATGGCATGTTTTGGATTAATTTAGCAAATAACTGATTTAATGATGTTTTATGCTTGTGATCATATCATTGATGTTAGAATCGTCAGTTAGTAATTGTGTATTGGTGAAGGGGACGGGATTGTATTACTCGCTTGCGAGTGCCCTATGATTCTGAGATTTCCTCTTCACGGTGTGTTTGATCATATTAGATATATATGCATGTTCGATGTACCCTTTGTTGCAGGTTGGCAGGTACATGACATCGACTCCACCTGGTTTCCAGGTTTGAGCTTGCCCATTGACCAATGAAAATTGATTGGGAGATAGTAGCTAGGTTTTCTGTTCCAAGTCGTCACCCTAGCCATAGCATGTCGTCGAGTTGTTGTCGGGTTGGTTGTGCTAATTTGGCCCATTTCACCTTGAGTATTGATTTAATTGCAAATTATAGAGGTTATTAAATGGATTGCGTAGTTAAATTGATGTTTAAATGTATTTATTTGCAATGTTGAAACGCCATTTATATTATTGATTGATTTGTTTTAATCAATAAAATCAGATTGAATTTATTGATTAATTAGATTAAGGGTGATATATTAAATGAGATAGTTGTTTTGGGAAATTATTGTATATTATGATTTAATTAAAAATCAAAGTAGAAATCATGTGGATAGTTAGAATTAAATTAAAATAAATAAATAAAAGGAGAATGGGTTTTGAATCTCACTTTTGAAAATTATTGAGAAAGTAAATTATTTGCAAAGAATGTATTCTTTTATTTTAGGGAATTTTGAAAAGTGCATGAGGTTTGAATTAGAAAATAGAAATTTGTTTTAAATATAAAAATTGGGAATATCTTCCAAATGTTTTTAAAATATATTTAGTGAGTGGGATTTTTAGGGTTTTTTGGCCAAATTTGGAAAAAGCTCTATTTTAGCATCTCCATTTTCATTTTGGTGGGGGATTATTTTTAGAAATTTTGGTGGAGAGTTTGTGGGTGCTTTTGCTTGGATTTGTGAAGGAGATTGAAACTCTTGCTTGAGTTGGATTCAAAGGAGGAATGGGAAAACACCCTGGTTGAAGGCTTCAAGCTTTGGAGGAAAAATCAGGTTCCTCTTTGTTCTTGCTTTGCTTCATTTTGAAAATAGATTACATCCTCATTTTGCTATTTGAAATCTTTGAAACGTTGTTTGAATCCAATGAAACCCATGAGAAATTGTTTTGAAAACTTGCAGTTTGTGGTGGGATTTTGAAAAGAAAACCAAAAATAGAATCAAGCAATGGAAAAATAGAATGAAAACCCAAAAGAAATATCCACTCCAAATTGAATTTTTAAACCCTTTGTTTGGGCAAATTTATTTGCATTTTTTGCAAAAATTGTATTGCTCTTTTGCTCAATCTTTTTTTTTTTTTTTAACGAGGGAATGGCAAAGATGCTCTTATAACCTCCCATCACGGGTAAACTTTTTTTAATACTATGATCAAGTAAGTAGTTGTCATGGACACACTAACTGCATCTACGAGCTGTGAGAGTTTAACCTTGTAAAGTCAAGATGTGGAACACTCCAACTTAACCGAAAGCTAGGACCGCTCTCTTGCTTAACTGGAACCGAAGTGTTTATTGAAATTTTCTATTCAAAAGAAGAATGTTATCGGGAAAAAATAAAATATATATATACACTATATATGCACTGACATATATATTTTTATACATAAAATGGTTGTTGAAACCCGTGATAAAAATCTCTAACCAGAAGTTGTTGTTTCTTTATTAACAAAATTCTAAATTTTAAGATGAAATTTGTTTGTCGGTGGGTTGTTAGTTTTCACCCACTCCACCTTAAGGAGGCACAAGGGGAGCCAAGCAACAAAGACGCATCTCCACCCACCATTACATCAGGTAAACATCACCAAGGTTTCAATCGTGGTTTACACATAGTCACCGCTTGGGGTTCTGTAGAACACAAACAGCCAACCCTAAAGTACTACACGCCTACCAAAAACGAGGATGTTTTGTTTTTTTTAATTATTTGTTAAATATAATAATAATATATATATATATAATATTTCATATTATACTTATAATATTAAAATATTTATAAATAATATTTTATATTATATTTTATTAACATTAAAATATTAATATATATGCATATTAATATCGATAGATTATATATAATATTTTTATAATATTAAATATTTGTAAAATAATATTTGATATTATATTTTATTATATTAAAATATTAATTTATATTAATAATTTTTTTTTTTTATATATATATATATAATGAGGATTTTAAATGTATAACATGCATATTAAAATGATTTATTCTGCGAGGGAAAATTAGTTATTTTAAATGGAATTGTCATTTTAATAAATAATGATATTTAAAAGAGATTATTTTAGTCCTTAACCATGATTGAGCAAATAGAATTAAAATATTAAATTTAATTCCTTAAGGGTGCCAAGTGAACATTAGGAAATTTAATGATTATAGAAAGAGTTGATTTTATAAACAAATATATTTACTTAGAGATTTCATTTTCGATTATCAAGAATAATCAGTAAACCTTAGAATATAAGACAATGTTTTAGAGGCATAAGTTAAAATGATGTTTAATATCTAAAATAGGAACTGTGAAATGATTATCTCATTTGTATAAGCGGAAATGAAATCAATGAATAATCAAAAGTTTTTATTTAAAATATTGATTTTGATTAATTGTAGATTGATCAAGTAGAATTGAATTATTGGTTTAATATCCTTTAATGTCGACAATGTGATTTAGATCTTTAAATATATAACAAGATATACATTGAGTATGTACTATTAAGTATATTTGTTGGAATATAATTGTATTCGAGTAGAGATAAGATTTAATTGATTTATTTAATGCTGAGTTGAAATAAAGACTGATTTATTTGATCTAAATGTTTAATTATTAAAATGTTTTAATTATAGAATATAGTGGCAAAACTTAGAGTAAAGGAGGGACTTATTATTTAATCTAAATGTTTTATTAATCAAGTGGATTTAATTACAATATATGATTGTGAGACTTAGAGTTAATGTTTGGTTTAATTTTAATTCGATGATGTTATTTATTAAATGTCTTGATTTTGGAATATGGCTGTGAAATTTAGAGTAAATGATCTGTTTTTTAAATATTTCAATGTCGTGAAAGGAAATGGGTTTAATTGATTGGATAAATGCAAGTAATGAAAACTGTGATTGACTGGATTTAGTAAATCCGAACATTAGCTTATTTAACTGCCTGAAATGCTTGTAGTGTTATCATGTTCGTCCTCGATGTGTGGAAGTAGGGTCAATGGTTGGGAAGTCTTCTAGATAGGGTTTCATTTTATTGTATGAGTTGTCGTTATGATAGTCCACCTTTGGTTTGTCTTGGGATTTGTGCCTCCTTGGGATTAGGAGAGGGTTTTGTGGTTTGTACCTCCTTTGGAAGGAGCGTGGTTTGTATCTTGGTTTCCTCCAATGTTTGGAGAGGGTTTTGACCTTTGTTTCCTCCAGTGGTTGGAGAGGGTTTGACTTTTGTTTCCTCCAGTGTTTGGAGTGCGTTTTCTTTATTTGTTGCCTCCTTGGATTGGAGAGGTCGTCTTATCTAGTTACCTATTGTGGTTTTACCATGTGTGTTCTCAAGTAGAAGAGTGGCTTATGTTTAGGGCTAGAGCCCAAAGAGGTAAACTGGGAAACCTTCTGAAGTGGTTTAATCAAGTGATAACTAAATTAATGTACTTAGAAGTTAGGTAGTATTTCACACTAATTAAGATAATTGAGCCTCGCTCATGGACCCAAGGGCTTGTATAGACTTGGGATGAGACGAGAAGGCTTGGAATGGCAAGGTCATCTATCTTGTCCTTACGAGAGGTATTTGATTCCGCATGAGTGAGCATGGGTGCCGAGATTCGGTAGAGGCCACCAGGACAATCCATAGTGGGGGCCGGAGCCTAGGAAGATTCCCAGATGGATATCCCATGACGAGCTGTGTGATGACACTCTTTCTACGACAATAGTTGGTATTTGGTTTTATGTGTATGGTCTTCTTATCATACTCTATCTGCTTTATTTCTGGAAGCAATGTGACCCGGGTCAGTGATTGTTGGAGTTGTACTTGTGTTATTCTTATGGTTGTATGGTTCAGGTGATTGGTTGTGTTAGTGTTAGTTATCCTGTGTCTAGTGGTGGTTGGTCTTGCCTAGGAATTCCTTGTTACTATCTCCTAGCACGGGGGGTGAGCCTTTGGGTATCACATGGTTGGGTGGAACGTGCACCTTAATCCATTGGGTTGGCTCTTGTTCGTGTGGACGAGATTTCCAGTTGGAGAGCTCGTGAGATCCAGTTCCTTTCCTTGCTTAATTATTTTAGTTGATCTTGTATATTATTACCCTCATTTGTTATAGAGGTGGAAATTGTAATATGCAATCTTGATTATTGGATTTA
This sequence comes from Sequoia sempervirens, assembly GCA_007258455.2. Classification (NCBI taxonomy): domain Eukaryota; kingdom Viridiplantae; phylum Streptophyta; class Pinopsida; order Cupressales; family Cupressaceae; genus Sequoia; species Sequoia sempervirens. The sequence continues at coordinate 901 of VDFB02051857.1, read as the reverse complement.
TCTCATTTGGGGAATGAGTGTTGTAATTATGTTGTAAACTATATTACTGGAATCGTGTGACATTTATTATTCCTTGATGTAAATTATTATGTATGGAATGTATGTGAACTTAATTGTTAAGTAAATTAAATGTGGTGGATTTAACTTCTTGTTTCTTGTTTGGGTTTTAAGTAATCTCAGTCTCGTAACCTTAGAGGTTGTTGGCAATGGATAGTGATCTTGCATGTTCTTTATACTTAAACAAAAAAAAAAAATAGTACGTTTGAGTAGTAAATTGCAACTTCCTCTAGGGTTGTGGGGTGGGGCATTACATGAGACCTTGAAGTGGTAACTCTCGAGCCCATCAAGGTGCTAGGAAAATGTAAGCTACGCTTGTGTAACAAAGAAGTATTGAAGTGCAAAGTCCAATGGGACCAATATGCAGAAGACTCAGCTACTTGAGAGGACTATGCCAAAATTCAGTAGAAATTTCCTCATATTCTTAGTGCTTTTGAGAATGTTTGACAAATGTGTTGTTAGTTGTTATGTTTTAATAATACCTTAGGTCATTGAGGACGATGATTCATAAGGGGGGAGTATGTTACACCTCAATTGTGAAGTTACTATTTACTATTACTACATAGGGTAAATATGAATGTAACGTGAATTATAGAGATGAATAAATCATGCTTGTAACTTGTTATCAATATGAATGTTATCTCATTTGATGTTGTCTCATTTGATATTACCTCAGTTGATGTTATTCATGGTGAAATACTACATATATGTGAATAAAAGGTTATTGAATTATTATTATTCTAACTTTGGAAATGCTTATATATACAACCTATGTTGTGGACTGTCGTGTGCATGTGATAGTGGATGCAGGTATGTCTTCATTCCTCTAGGCGGAGGGGAAGTA